>JARJEC010058216.1:0-24950 GCA_030264575.1 Tachinus sp. AB-2021 | reverse complement strand
TTTTTTTTTTTTTTTTTTTTTTTTTTTTTTTTTTTTTTTTTTTTTTTTTTTTTTTTTTTTTTTTTTTTTTTTTTTTTTTTTTTTTTTTTTTTTTTTTTTTTTTTTTTTTCTTTTTTTTCCTTTTTTTTTTCTTTTTTTTTTTCTTTTTTTTCTTTTTCATTCTCTTTCTACCTTTTTTTCGTTTAATTTGTTATTTTTACATATTTTAGTGTCAATATTATTTAATATAACTCGTCTTATCAATAACATAGTTTGTCATAATCTTTGATCGAAGTTTAGTCTTAGTGCCGCATTATATCACTAACACTGTATTAGTGATATGACGCGGAAATGTAAAATTGTTTTATTAAAATGCAAAATGAACGAAATTAACGAGAAAAAAAAATACACTAAAACAATAAATGAATCAAGAAATGAGAAATTAAACAAAAAATTAAGCAAAAAATTACAAATTAAACAAAAAATTAAGGGCAAAATTACAAATTAAATAGAAATGTTTGTGAAATATGCGAAATGTTCGAAAATGTGCAAAATGTGCGAATTGGTATCAATATGTTTGCAAAATGTGCAAAATGTTTTTAAACTGTACTTGCAACAGTTTAAAAATATTTAAGTAACGGAATATTTGCGAAATGTTAGTGAAATGTTGAAACTGTTTGCAATTTCTCTCAAAATGAAATATTTAAACCTTACTAACAAACAATAAATCAAATAAGGCAAAGAAGCAGCTCATGCTGATATGTGGAACTAGAAATGGTAGAAAATATTTGCAGTTACTGGAGTTTCATTAAAGTAATAGATAAATCATTCTACGTGCTTGGTCCAGGCCAAATCAGTCTAAAGTTAAGATTTCGTTTGAGACATTGGCTGCCTCAAACAATATCCTTGGCTTTAGACTGATTTCACATCCCGCCACGACGTTTGGTATACTAAAGCCAGCCAAAGCGCGAAGCAATAAAAACGTTCTAACTAATGTGTGCTATTGGTTGTTAAAATTTTAAACAGCGTTGGTGTTGCTCGGGCTGGTTTTACAGAATTGAAAAAAAACCGACCTCTATTGAGGAAGAATTAAAACAATTCGAAATGCATGCATTATTTACGAATTTAATATTTATTGGCGTTGTTACAGCATCGCACACTTGAATAATCGATTTTAGTAATGTGCCATCACTAAAGCCTGGTTTACACGGGTAGAGTAATCAGGCTTGTAGAGTAACCAGTAGAGTGTACTTTACTTACTACTCTAGCAATTTTAATTTTGAAACGTTTACATAATAACCTAGTAGTAGTTCCACACAAAAGTGTGCACGCAACCGATTTGCTACTTTCTATATGAAGACACGGCTAGAGTGGGAAAGCTAGTAAACTAGAAACTATGGTGGAGTAGTAAAGTAGAGTCCACTTTACTGCAAGCGGCATAGTAATCAACTCTACTCGCTACTTCACTCTAATACAACGTTTTTTCGGGTTATACGAGTAGAGTTAATCTACTTGCTACTCTACTCTACTCTACTCTACTTGTTACTCCACCCGTTTAAACTCAGGCTAGTTCGGACTATGATAACGAGTACAAGTCACCTTACCACTAAAAAATTTAGTAACAGAAAATTGTCCGGACACAAGGCAAGCACTACCGTTTAACCGATAGTGGCATCTTCCCTCTAATAGCCTGTTAATAGGGAATAGGGCAAGTAGTTTGGTGACTAACCGTGTGCAAACAGATAAATTTAGTCAAGTGGGTAGTAAAACAATTTAGTCGACTAAATAGAATGGGATCTATTTTTGTCGGGCAAGTAGCCCCCACTCCATCTCATACTGGACACTCTATTAAACAGGGCTGAATGCATTGGTTTAGGCAAGTACATTAGCAACTAAACACTAGCACTTGCTTTACATCCGGACACTTTTCTATTATCATATCGTAATAAGTATTCGCCACTCCCTACTACATTGGCGTATTGGCGTAGTCCGAATCAGCCTTAACGCGGCGTGGTCACGGCGCAACTTACAAATACTATGACTAAACCTACGCGTTCGAACTTGTTTGGTGGCGAGTGGAGTGGCCAGTATGGAACAGAGAAGGTTAATAGCCCGATAAAAATAAAACCAATTCCATTTAATGGAATCGTTTTACAGTCCACTAAACTAAATTTAACTATTCATACACTTTTAATCACTAAAGTGTGTTCAAATTTAAGACAGATTTCATGTAAACAAAATTGATGCGTGGTTTGCACTGGAACAGTTCAACGAGCAACTCCTATTGGTCGGATTGTGTGCGATGTGCTTGTGTGACACCTGCTTTATTATTTATACATTAATACCATATATGCAATATTTAATAACTAAAAAATAAATATTCCATTTCTTTAAAGTGCAAGCAACAGCTAGACAGTACACCGGACCTACGCTCAAAACGACTTATTCTGTCAACATACTAACCATTGAGCCACTTGGGCAATTATTATTATTATTATTTTTATTATTACTTGCAACTCTACTAAACTACTTGTCTCAGTCCAAAGCAGCCATAAGGTCCGGGCACAAAAAGCGCGTAAAGTGCAGTTACTTGTCTGTTATTGGCTGTTAAAATTTTTAAGCGGATAATCTCGTCTCGCTTAACAGGCAATATTACACAGCAGATTACATGCAGGACGTGTGAACAAGCACAAGTATTGGAAAAAATCGTGCATAAACAAATACTACAGTTTGACGTCTCCATACGCACGTTCTTGCTGCGTAATGTTCACGTTTACTATTTTTAACCTAACCTAACGTAACCACTTGGGTGGCTATTATTATGATTATTATTACTTGCAACTGTACTAAACAATTCACCCCAGTCCGAAGCTGTCATAAGGTCCGGCCACAGAAAGCGCGTAAAGAGCAGTTTCTCGTCGTTGAATTTTTTAAGCGGATAATTTCGTCTCGCTCAACGGGCAATATTACACAGCATAGAACACAAAGGGCATGTAAACAAGCAAGTATTAAAAAAAATCGCGCATCAACGGATAGTGCTAGGCTTGCACGTTGATGAGACGCCCGTTGTTACTACGTCATCTTCCAGTGCTTATTATTATTGTTGGGTGGGCATAGAAACGTTTTTCATTTTAATGTTAAACTTTCAAATGAAATGAATTAGGCGGCATTTTTGAATAGGCCATATGGTCTACAAACAGGTACTCTTTTTGTAAAAATAAAAATTGCTATAAAACATTTCTGAAATCAATTTTCAATTTTCTTTTTCGCAACTCACACCTGAACAGGCTTGGAAAGTATACTATGTATAGTTAAATTAGGGTGACATTTACTCTGAACTTTTGAGAGGTAATCATAAATATTTCTAGACAAACGATTAGTGCCTTTAGGCTTGTATTCGCCTTCCTCGACGGTCAAATCTGACCAATTGGTTATTAATAAAATTATTTAATTTTTTTTAAATAAAATAAATTTCTGTAATCCTTGGACTGATCACCGATGCCAGAGGTTAACCTGATCTGCGAATTTTGCGCTAATTCGGGATTTCTCAGGGTCCTTCAACGTGCACGCAATATCTAGACAGTACACGGGGCCCACAGTTTTTCTAAATAATGGAATTTTGTCCATTTTTAATTTAACTTAATGAATATTGAATTACTTGCTATGTTAATATGACAAAACTCAGCAAAACACCGAGCCGCAGAAGAAAACATTTAAAAAGTTATTATAGAAATGTGGTTATTAATAAATGAAATTTGCGGAGCGAAACTAAGGGATACAATTACGACTGATGAAAGAAACAGAAGTTATCAATGAACCGGCAAAGTGAGCGTAGGATGGCAGAAAATATTTTTAAAAAATTGTTCAGAATCTTATTTCATTAAGTTGATCCTGCTTAGAAGATTATAAAAGATTAATAAGTATAAGCCCCACATTTCATAGCCTATCAAGGAAGCGCTGAATTGCGTAGTAAAGCAATTTAAATTTTAAAATTGATTATGCAAACTATTATTTAATTAACTTTGCCAAAATTTCATTATGCTTAGATGAATATAAACCTCATCATCTTGTTTATGGCAACAATCCGAGATTCGCAATTGGTTTCGATTATCATTTTGAAGTAAACCAATTTGTACTTTTAAAATTATTATATGTTGATTCAATATTATAACTATTAAATATAATTAGTAATGATCTAAGTACTAAATATTACTGTAATTTCTAAAATAAGTTTTGAAAGAAGCAAATTCCGTTTTACTATAGCATTGCTGAATTAAACAGTATGGCTTGTGATTTTATAGCGTACACTAAATACCGTTTCACAGTTAACGACATATTTCTAGCGGTATTGGTGTTCATTTCAAAATTAGACGATATCAATTTACAAAACAAATCATAAAAGGGCTGGCTGCTACGCGTTAAAGGTGATTCCATTCTTGACCAAGCTCGCGACAAAGATAAACAACATAAATCGATCATAATATCCAACCAAGCATAAGCATGAAATTTTACGAGTTTTGCATTTAAAGGCTGTAAAATGATAATAGTGTTTAAGGAAAAATTTATATCGAATAAATCAACCCATAAATAACGCATGGCGAGAAAATAAATACTATAAATATTTCCTAACACAACTGATCTTAAATGATTTGGAATCATTAGCAAAATAAAATGGCGCATGTATGTTTAACTTGCAATGATTGATTATCCATAGCTACATGCGCATTGAAAAATAATCAGGGATAAATTGAGGATTATTAATTATTTTGTGTTGAAATCCTCTGAGCAAGCAAAGATCGATAAACAAGAATTTTCGTGTATTATTGTGAACAAGAGGTTCCTCCATGTCCCCTTTTGCTCGGTATCGCTGGGTGATTACCCCTTAGGCGCCTAGCTACATCCCTACTAAAAATAACCAAGACCGTAGTAAAACATTTATATAGATCAATAAATTCGCTGCATGTTATCTTCAAAAGTTTATTAAAAATTCCATTTCAATCTAATTCATGTAAAAGTTTTAATAATAATATTAGCAATAATAATTTCATACTTTAACATTCCCAATTTTTACTTATTAAAATTAATTTAAGCCGAAAGCTATCAAAATTGTTAAAAATTTGTTTCCTATTCTCAAAAATTGTCTATATATAATTTATATAAAATAATTAAGTAAATAATTATATCTAAAATTCTATCTTGAAACATTTGTTCTTTCATTAAACTCGAGACGTATTTCAAGACTTCAGCCTTTTACATTTCTTGTTTCAAATATTTTTGCATATTTTGCAATAATTCACTAGATTTTTGAACTTATATCCACATTTCGCAATGTTTATTTATCAGCAACATTTATTGACATTTCGCAACGCTCATCAATATTTAACAACATTTTTATTTATAACTTTATTTTTCATAGCTTTTGTAAATTTTTCAAAATTGCTCATTTCGTGACATTTTTTTATTCATACAACATTTGTTGTATTACATTTTTATTGCTTTTTCTGAATATTTTGCTAATTCTATTAAATACAGTGAAAGCTCTATTTGCGGACACCTCCAATAAGCGGACAGTTCCTATGACCAAACAATTTAGAATGCACCAACACACATCCATATAAGTATCTCACTTTCTTTTAAGCGGTTCCAATAAGTGGACAAAATTAGTTGCACCGCTAGTGTCCGCTTAACGGAGATTTCAATGTATTTCATTGCGTTTATCGACATTTTAAAATCTTTCCGCAATATTTCTGCATATTTTGCAATAACTCGTTTATTCATTACAAACGTCAAAAAATGTCTTCAATATTCGATACCATCTACAAAAATTTTGCAATGTTTAATCTATATTTGTCAATATTTTGCAAACCTTTCGTGATACGCGATGCAGAATCGCGCAGTTGCACCGATAAGCTCTTATAAAAAGCGAAACAATTAATAAACTCAATCTTTTTAGATTTTGAAGGATTGGTGTCGTTATACTGGTTATATTCGGTATTTCAGAATTTATATTTTTCTACTAGTAAAGGCATATAGCTGCTCACTTTTATTGTTTTGTAATATTTCTCGACTATTATCACACATTTTGTAATATTCCTTCTATTTTGTCGACTTTTGATTCTGCAAACATTTTATACCATTTCTCAATATTGTGCAATATTTTGCAGCTTTCGCAATATTTCTCGCCTTTTGGCCATACATTTTGTGATTCTGATTCTGTTTTTTCAATTCAACTTTCCGCAAATGTTTGTCTACATTTTGTGATATTAATCAATTTTTCGGAATATTTTGCAAAATTTTCGTTATTTCAAAAACCTTTTATAATATTCTTCAACTTATACATAGATTTTTTGGTAACACATATGTTTTTTTTTAATTTCCCAATGTTTTCTCGATTTTTGAAATACTTTTTGATATTCCTCAATATTTCGCAATATTTTTGTAATATTCTTCAATATTTTGCAAAATATTCCTCAATATTTCGCAGTATTTTTGTAATATTCGTCAATATTTTGCAAAATATTCCTCAATATGTTTGTAATATTCTTCAATATTTTCCAAAATATTCCTCAATATTTCGCAATATTTTTGTAACATTCTTCAATATTTTGCAAAATATTCCTCAATATTTCGCAATATTTTTACAATATTCTTCAATATTTTGCAAAACATTGATGAACATCATCGAAAACATAAGTTGCAAGTTTTATCACACATTTTGTGATATTATCTTTTCGAGCTTCTCAAATTCTCTACATTTTGTATTTGCAAAAAATTTTTTTTTGCAGAAACGAAACTAGGTCATGTGTTTTGTTTAAAAAACTTTTTTATACTATGATAAAAAAAACATTGAAGAAGAACGTTTTATAAAAAAAAACGCAAATTCAATCGAAATAAAATTCTGTTAAATGACACTTTTGGCAATAGTTTCATTCCTAAACCTTATCCTTTACAAAAAAATATTCAAGTAATTCTTGTTTATTTTTAATTTTTCTATTTAATGACACCACCCCAAGAAATTATCTTATTTAAAAAGTACAACAAAAAAGCATTTTAATATTTTCACAGCAAACGGTTGATTTCATAAAAAACGTTTTCAAACAAAAGTTGTTTCTTTTTCAACTACTACCTAACGGTACTACACATGACATATGCAGTTGCGTCCCCTAGTGGTAATTTTCGAAAACTGTAAATACTCCCAAAAAATTCTTAAGTAGTAGTAAGCTTTGATTAGATTTTTTTCCCAAAGCTGTAAGAAGTTGCATTTCCAGAAAAGGGCCCTGTAACGGATGGTGTGATAGGGTGTATCACACCATCCGTATATAAAATATTAATAAATTTACAAGCCTTGTGATATTTCTAGCTATTTATCATAGTTTGTGTAACATTATTTCAATTTTTCTCAAATATTTAGTAATATTCTTCAATATTTCACAATATTTTGCAGATGTATCAATATTTTGCTAACCTTTTGTTAGATTTCTCGAGATTTATTAAATATTTAGAAATTTTTTACCAAACTTAACAAATATTCATTCTTGATCAATATAATAATAATAGTTTTTAAATTCTGCTCAGTTACATTAATTGAAAAGAGTTTTATAACAAACATTTAAATTTTCATCCATTTACAAATTGCTATCGTTTAATCGAATTTAGGCATGGGTTGCAAAGAATTATCCGCATTTGATACAAGGCTAATAGCCTTGTATCAAATGCAAATGCTTATTAAAGTAATTATAAAAATAAAAAGGTTTGCTAATGACATTAATTATTTGTTACTATTGTATAACTTTGACGTTATACAATATTAATAAATAATTCTGAACTTCAAATAACGCAGAATAAATGCCGCTGTATTACTTCCAATAATCGCATGATTAATTGATAAATTTATTGGATTTGGTCACGTTTTATGGTAATAATATCTGTTATAGCAGGCACCCAACAAGAATAAAAAGCAATAAAATATTTTCGCGATTTCATTTTAAATGAAACACTAGTGATTTGGTGCAAGTAAAAACATTTTTGTCCATATTTTGGGAACGATTTTAAATTTTACGAGCTTATAAAATCGTAAAATAGAATAAATATAGTTATTGCACTCGTGGGTGCAATAACTATATTACCAAAAATAGTATATTTTGTACAATTCTCATAAGAATTCAGAAAAGCTACATATCTTTGTAAATATTTGTTTGAAGAAAAATTCATTAACCGCTTAACGTTCCATTTATTTCGTTAATTTTTACATGTTTATCTGTTTATGTTTTACATTATTCAGTAACGCCGATGGCTTCTGATAAAGGGGTTCTTATGGGAGCAAAAGCTTATAGCGTGATTTCCAAACCACCAGTGGATAAAAAGCGGGATTAAAATTGGTCACATTTTCGAGGTTCGAACCAACGACTTTTAGCTTGTTAGGCTAGTGCTTAGCTATATGTCAGTTATGTTGCCCGATCATCTATTACGGAAATAGAAACTGCGCGCAAAAACGTTAAACGGTTAACATTAGTTGGGTATGCGCAATGGAAAACAATATTGAGAGCTACTACGCATAAAGATATATAACCACATGACCAACCGTCAACGCACAACTTTGGCCATCTTATTTCCCCTCCCTTTGTAGTCTGCAAAAGCAACTTACATGACATCCTCTTGTAACACAGTTTAGAGTAGGTTAAATTATATTCCATATAAAAAATATAATTGATCTTGAGATGTTTCATGAAAACGCGCAATCTTTGACACAATAATAAAACGTCTAACTAATTCGCAACTACCCGCGTGCGAACAGACAAATTTAGTCGAGTAGATAGTAAAATGTATTATAAATTGGTTTAGTAACAAGCAGCGACTCGTTACTGTGCTGCAAAAGACCCTTTAGTAAGATATATTAAATAACCTATAGCTGTAAGAAATCAAGCAATAAAATCATTATTAAAAAAACTTACTACAGTAATCAATAAATTGAAAATAGAATCAATAAGTAATTAGCATAAAAACAAACAAACCATACACGCGTCGCCAAAATATTGCGCGGTATTATATTAAACAGGGCAAGTTGCAACACACTTAGTAATTTAATCACCACCGAGAAAGTGCGCAAGTAAGTATCCCATTACATCCAAACGTAACAAATTATTAATAGAAACCTAGTTACTTCGGTAATAATATAAATTAAACATCCTATTTATGATTTGAAGGTCCATATTTAAATGGTACCCATAAACGAATGGATGTGCATACCAAACTCCATCTACACTTCAACTCTTATGATATTGCATTAATTGAGAATTGAATTATAATCATTAATATGCTTAACGCTAAACATTTGATGGTCAAGGTGAATTTAATTAATTCAGAAATAGCAATAGTTTAATTGGAAATGTTATTAACATTTACTTAATCATAAAAGCAGAAAGTAGTAAGTTCACAATGAATAAATAAATCTTCTTTGTTAGCCTCATTCGGTTCATTGCTGGACATATAGCTATCCTCTCTGCTACGGTCATTCATTTTTATTTTTTATTGTTTGGTGCCAGTTAGACCATCTTAAAACCAGTCTAGCTAGCGTCGGCATATTACTGTTATAAAAAACATTGAAACCTCAGCTTAAAACAGTATTACGCTTAAATCTCACACCTCCGATGAGGTCAGCCTCGGAAATTCTTGAGCAGGCAACTTTTTCATAAAGACACAAAAGAGAATAATAAGTATTAGATGCGAAGCTGCTGACAAAAAAGTGCAATAGTTTTGGAAAAGCTGATACTTTCAGATCGGACTGTATTTTGGCCATAGAATGGCACTGTGGGGTCAGCACGCCTTACTGAAAATAAATAAAAAAACTTGCAAATTGTCTGAGAAGTAGTGCACACACATTATAATTGTGTCAGGATTACTCACGGATCAGAATATTGGTATTAGTAACCTACAAAAACATCAAAGCTTTCAAGAAAGGAATCTAAAATTAAGATATCTTCCAAGGCTACCAGCTAATTGTGGAAAAGAAGTAAACTAGACAAGGATTAAGTGGTAACAGATTTTGATCAAAATCGCTAATCTTTAAGTTTAGGTAGATGTAGAATCTAAAATTGAACGAGAAATATGAAATGTTTGGTGAAAAGTCTAATGGCTGCTTCAGACTATGCCAGTATAGCGAGTAACCTACTTACCATTAAACGATTTAGTAACAGAAAAGTGTATAGATACAAATACTAGTCTGTTAGTTAATAATGGTATCTTTGCTGTAAGGCGGCATGTTCACGTAATCACGGTGCAATTTACAAATACTAATGCACTCGACTAAACCAACAGGTAGTAGCTCTCATTACATCCCACACTAACCACTCTACTCATCACTAAAGAAGTTCGAATCTTGTTTAGTGACGAGTAGAATGGTTAGTATGGGATGTAATGGGGCCCAACAAAATAGAACTAGCTGTATTTAGTCGCCTAAATCGTTTTATTGTCCACTCGACTGAATGTATCTGTTCGCACACGATCATTTACTACTCGCTACTCTACTAATGTACTCGCCCTTGGACTAGGGCCATAACGGCAAAAAAACGGCGAAGATAAACTAAAAAGTAGCCACATCTGGAAATTTTGAAGCTGCTAATTGTGGAATTCCAACCTGAATTATTCGGTTCATTAACATGCACGGAACATCTGGGCAGTACATGAAGACTACAGTATTTCTTCATATTCGAAAGAATGTGTGCTTAATATAACTTTTCTTAACTTGAAATTGTCAATTGTCAATTATCAGAGTAAAGATTTGAACTCGGGACCCCTGGAACATCATTCAACATACTAACCACTTGAGGCACCCCTCGGAATTTGTCTAACGTCACCGGCTAATATTTTGAAATTGGATAGCGGTAACTTCTAGCCATGATAACGTTTTTACGTTTGTATGTAAGTTTATATGTAATTCTTTTTGATAGTGGAGCAAATTGGTTTGCGTAACAAATAAATTAAAAAAAACAAACACTATCACAGGAGAAGCCGTTATCTCCCTAATACTTGGTGCGTCGCCAAATTAAATAGATCTTTACTTTATGTTTATTAATAGGAAGTGTTATTATGTTATTGATATACCTCAGTCATCAAGGCTTGCTGGTCTTGCTACAAGTTACCCAGCTAGTGAGGTAGGTTACGCATGCTTAGTGTATTTAGAAAGAGAGGATATTCAACTTATCTTATCACATGTAACTAAATATGTAATTACAAGTAACTATAGTATGTTGCAAAATGTGTGAAGTAACACGTTCAGTGCGTCATCCAGATATGAAAATAGCACCCCGAAGGCGTAATTTGGATTTTGAGATCCAGTCACCTACCTCGGTAGCGCAATTGACAGCGTATGAGACTTGTAACCTAATGGTTGTGGGTTGAAGTCCCACCCGAAATGAATTTTTGGAACAACTACATAGAGTAATGGGGAGGTAATTATTTAATAATTACAATATTCTAATTTCAACTTATTCTCCATTTAATGATATAATCAGTCATCGCCGAAATTTTCCGTGTGTATTGTGCTAGGATATATTAGACATAGACATGTGTAAGCATATAAATAATGTAAAAGATATTTTCAAAAATTCACTTTGACCGGCAGCGGGAACTCAGTCCCAGTCACTTACATCGGCAACATGTGATCTAAGAGTTGTAGATTCGAGCCTCACCGGAGAAAAATTTCTGGAATCAATTATTACTACATGTAATGGCGTGGTATCAATTTAATAAATTACAATATTCTAATTTAGAATCTATATATTAGACACATGTAAAACACAAACTATATATCATTCTGGCAGCTCGCCACCAAAGTAGAACTCTTAGTTTAAACGTGTTAATATAATTTAATTTCTTTAAATTAAAAAAAATTATTAACCACTTAATATTAAATTAAATTTATTTTATGTGGTGCAAGCTAAAAATATTGCGTAAATACAAGCTAAATACGGATATCCAGAGTTAACAAGCTTAAAACCAAACAAAAAATCGAAGATAGTTGGACCGGAAGGTTTTAACGAGTTACACTATTCCCGTGAAAGCGGGGTTAAACTCAAGAAGTGAACACGGCTAGTTGACCAATCTCATGACTCAATTAATTGCGTTATTGCGATAGTCCCATTCTGCCGCAGCAAGGTGCAATGGCATCCGGTAGATGTGAAGACACCGTATTTATGTAACGACTCTAGTTTAAACTCTGTTGGGTCAGCATCCCATTATATCGGACTCTTTTAAATGCAGCGGCAGAAAGCGTGGCATCGGCGTAAGGCTACTTTCCCACCACCGGTTACGGTAGACAAATAAGTTGACGCAAGTTTTTATGGCTAAGGCTCCTTTCACACCATCAAGTTGCGCCGTTCCGGTTTGGGTGAATAAGGTCCCATTGTTGTCCTAATGCAACTTTTAAGGCTCATGGTTGCCGTGTTGTAACGGTTTCGATGAACCCGAGATATATGCTCCAAGGGAACAGTGTAAGTCGCCTTTTGAATCGACCAAATGAGCCAGCTGCCATTACAGTCAAACAAAAAAGACTCCTTTCACACCATCGGGTTTACGCCGTTCCTTTTTGTTTGATGAATAAGGCCAATTTGTTATCCAATGCAAATTTTATGGCTCTGACTTGAAGAGGCCACTGCAACTTTTGTCGCCGTTTGGATTAAGTCGTTGCAAATGGCAGCAAGATGGTGGCCCCGAGCTATAATACTCGCGTGGAGGGGGGGGCTCTTTTAGTCGACCATACAGGCAATCAAGAGACAAAACTCGGACAGCTAATGGCAAAGTTATGAAACCGGTTTAGTATTAGTAATAAATTTAGATTTAACTTTACCGAGTTAAATACTAGAGTTGTCATATACCCATTTATGGAAATTTAGCATTGGCCGAGGCTTTAAGATTTGGCCTTGAAAGTTTCTAATATTAAACTTCTGGGGCTAAATCCTTAAATTCTGTAGTAATACGCATGCGTAATGTGGGCGAGCAGCTATTAACGTCAAAAGCTACGTTCGAAAATGATTCGGTGAGGAGCGGTGTTATGGTCATGTGGCGTCGGTCTATCTGTACACTTATGGAAATTTAATCTTATTTAGCCTTACAAGTTAGTAATAAAAATCTTTGAATTCTGTAGTAATACGCATGCGTTATGTGGGTGAGCAGCTGGAACAGCTATTAACGTTAAAAGCTACTTTCAAAAACGATTCGGTGAGGAGCGGTGTAATGGTCATGTGGCGTCGGTCTATGCACACTACACCATAATAAATAAACGTGTTTTGATGTAAATAGTGTTAAAAAATGTATACATATTGTCAATTTGCAAACGTGCATTTGGTGTAAAAAATGTGTACCGTGCAGAATAACCGTACGCAGCTAAAGTAGACACAAGCGTCCGTTCACACGCGCATGCGCAAATCTTTAAATTTATATTCAAATTCGTTGCATAAATTCATCACGCCCTATATCTAAAGTTATATTTAATACTAAATTTATTTTTAATGCTAAATCGGTTGCGCGCCATTAATATTCACAAACCTTACGGCACAAACACGATCTTGTGCCTCTATATTCATCCCAAATCGCCCCAACAAGCAGCCGTAAACCAACGTCCAAACTTGTAGTGAAACAACTATAAACGGTGTAAACCGAGAATGTAAAAGGTGTTGTAGTGATTTGTATCGGCTAAAAAACTCTGTGCGGACCTCATCATCCGTTTATCGTGAGCTATACAACTAGCAGTGAAACAAGAAAAGGGTCTCATTCAGTCATTATAAAAACTAACAAAACAGCAGCCGGATCATTCAACCAGCCCAATCAGCAACAAAACGGTTGCCTGAAGGCATATAACTTATAGGTGGCATTATTGAACCGAAACTAATCACTACAACACTGCAACGAAGCCATAAACTCGCAGTGGAACAACAAAGGCGCCTAATTCGTTTATATCGATGAACACCATCAGGTGTTCCTCAAGGTTCTCACTTAGGTCCAATGTTATTTATAATATTTATTAACGATATTCGTAAAATGTTCATTTTTTCTATTTGCGGATGATATTTAAATTAATGCAATTATTAAGTCATTATATGATCAAATTATGTTTCAGCGAAACATTGATATTTTTTTTTGCTTGGTGTTTTAGTAATAAAATATCACCAAACGCATCCAAAAGTGTTCAATTTAATTTAATAATTTAATTACGTGATTAATAACGTTATTTTAGGAAAGGTTTTATCTATTAGAGATTTAGGTGTCATAATTGATTGTGATTTGTCAATTGGTTCGACCTTATCTTGAAAGCGTCTCACGTTTCGTCTCCCCACTACAATGCACATATTTGCTAGAGTGCAGAGACGACGTACCGAACGATGAACCTAATATGTTCATCGTTCGGTACAATTTTTGCTGGAACATCGCACGATGTTATAATATCAAATAATTGAATGAATATTTGGGCGGGTGGTTGGGTCACCATGTTTGTAAAAACGAGATCAATAGTTCCGTCGATGGTAACCCTTCCACCCGCACAGCTATTGTGTCATCCGATTATTGAATATTATTTCCATCTGCGATGTTCCAGCAAATATATTGCACCAAGCAATGAATGTCACATGTCATTTAATTAGGTTGGGTTGAGATTTATTTAAATGACAACAGACACCAAGCAATGAATGTCAAATGTCATTTAATTAAGTTAGATTGTGATTTATTTAAATGACAACTGACATTCATCGTCCAATGCATTATTTTTGCTGGAACATCACATATTATATATATTTCATCCAAATATTAGATATCTTTTTATCTAATCATTGGATGAAATATTAGCAGGGCAGATGGGTGGGTCGCCATGGTTACAATAGATTTGGCTATGTGACCCACCCACCAGTGGCGCACCCAGGATTTAATCTTGGAGCTGCAAATATTCATTTACCTTTGTTGGTTTTTTGTTGTGGGAATTTAAAAAAAAACAATGTTAGCAAATGTTGGGGGGAGTGATTGCCCCTTTTCTCTCTCCCCTGGGAACGTACAAACTTCTATGCAAGAAATAGCTGTGCTCAAAGGCATGAATGGAAAGTAAACTTGAACTATATATTGAATATTTAAATAACTAACAATACAACTCACAGTAGAAGAACAAATAATAATGGCCAAAAAACTCTTTCGCCCAAGAAAATATGTCCACAAATAAAAAAAGAAACCGAAAGATTTCACGAGCATCACCGCGAAAACAATGAAACTAGTATATTATAGTCATAGACTACAATGAATGTGAGTACAAAACTCGTACGCACTGCTTATCGGTCAAATATATTTACTACATAGGAAACAATTGTGACAAAAATAAATCACGAATCATGCGTATCGTTTGTAAATGTGTAAAACAAATTTCATTAAAAAACTTAGTTTACGACTTCTATAAAAGTTTATATCAGATAATAAAGCAGTCTATTGATCAATCAAGGTCATATTTGTTGTTAATAAATTGTATTGGAATCCAGCGAATTGTTAAAAAGTCAATATTTTATAAGACAGGTTCGAATTTCGGATAATTATTCGGATGAAAACTGTCAACAATTCTGATATTTATTTGTATATTGTAGTGAATATTAAATTTTTTTATAATTTGTATTATTTGGTACCTAACCTAACGCCACAATTCGGAAACATTTTTCAAAAATGTCTGGATCAATATTGTTCAGCATTTTACAACTTTTTTGCTTGTTGCGTTTTTTGATTGTTTATAATATCGAATACACAACCTAACCTAGATTTTTATTTGAATTTTTCAACATCTATTTTTTTGCATTTTGCGACGTTTTTCGACGAACTAATTTTTTTGTCACATGTCGTGACTTTTGGTACATAATTTTACTGCAATTTTTGCAACTGTACATATTACAATATTTTGTAAAACTATTGATTTATTTTTTTCAATATTTTCGATATTTTGCAGATACCACGAAATTTCGATCTAATTAGGTTTTTTGGCATATCAACTTGTACAAACAAAATGTCGAAAAAATACATGTTAAATGTTGATAATTTCGTAGAACTTTTTGATTTTTTCTCCACATTTATTATTATTTATTTATTTAAATATTGCACTTACACTTTCTCGTTTTATTTCGTTAATTGCTGTTTCAACATTCGGCAGATATTCTCTATTATGTTATTAATTTCTCAATTTTTTTTAAAATTTTACAATTGTGCAAAGAAATTTTGGTATTAGACATTTTACAACATATTTTAATATGTTTCCGGACAACATATTTCAACATTTCTAGACATTCTGCAACAAATTTCAATATTTTTGGGCATTTTGCAACATATTTGAACATTTCAAGACATTCTGCAGTAAATTTCAACATTTTTGAGCATTTTGCTACATATTTGATTATTTCAAGAAATTTTCAACAAGTTTCGAGAAAACATATTTCAACATTTCTAAACATTCTGCAGTAAATTTCAACATTTTTGAGCATTTTATGTTTGCACAGTTCTAGACATTTCCAATTATTCAGGACGACATATTTCAACATTTCTAGACATTCTGCAACAAATTTAAATATGTTTGAGCATTTTGCAACATATTTGAACATTTCGAGACATTTCCAACATGTTTTCAGGACAGCATATTTCAATATTTGTTGACATTCTGAAGCAAATTTCAACATTTCTGAGCTTTTGCAAGATATTTGAACATTTCTGGACATTTTCAACATGTTTCGGGAAGACATTTCAAAATTTCTAAATATTCTGCGGTAAATTTCAACATTTTTGAGCATTTTACAACATATTTTAACAGTTCTAGACATTTCCAATTGTTCTAGGGCGACATATTTCAACATTTCTAGACATTCTGCAACAAATTTTTAATATGTTTGAGCATTTTGCAACATATTTGAACATTTCTAGACATTTTGTCCCGAAAACCTTTTGGTTTTCGGGACAACATGTTTCAACATTTCATGACATACTGCAGCATCTTTCAATATTTCTGAGCATTTTGCAACGTATTTGAACATTTATAGACATTTTCAACATGTTTCGAAAAACATATTTCAACATTTCTAAATATTCGGCAGCAAATTTCAACATTTTTGAGCTTTAACAGTTCTAGACATTTCCAATTGTTTCAGGACGACATATTTCAACATTTCGAGACATTCTGCAGCAAATTTCAACACTTTTGATAGTAAAAATAGTTGGAACTATTTTAACATTTCCAACATGTTTCGGGACAAAATATTTTAATATTTCTAAAAATTCTGCAGCAAATTTCACCATTTTGAGCATTTTGCAACATATTTTAACATTTCCAACATGTTTCGGGACAACATATTTTAACACTTCTAAAAATTTTGCGGCAAATTTCAACATTTTGCAGCATATCCGAACATTTCTAGACATTTTCAACATGTTTCAGGAAAACATATTTCAACATTTCTAGACATTCTACAGCAAATTTAAACATATTTGAGCATTTTGCAGCATATTTGAACATTTTACTTCATATTTTAATGTTCAACGTACCTCAACATTTGGGATCAATTTGATATTATTTAACAAATTTTTCAGCACTGCACAACATTTATTCACAATTAAAAACATTTTGCGACATTTCATTATTTTGCACTATTTCGTTATTTTAATGCTGCACAACATGTTTCAATGTTTTAAAGCATTTTTCGAGATTTCGTATGAACATGATTCGATATTTTCTCAATGTTTTGTAACATTTTTCTTTATTTAGCAATACGTTCGACATTTTAAAACATTTTTTAATTATTTCTACAAATTTTAAAAAATATATTTTGCAGAATGTCCTTTCTATATGCCACATCTTGCGACATTTAACTAATGTTTCTAAATTTCCTCATTCGATATTTTGAAAGTTTTCAGGACTTTCGAAATATATTTCACAGAAATTTCGAAATAAATATTCAACATATCACGTGACATATATATTGCATGTTGCAAGTACTCTTAACATTTTTAACGTTGCTAAATTTTCTTATTTGATAATTTTTGAGAATTTTAAAAAAATTATGTATATTTTATTGTTTTTCTTTATTTTGTGCATTTTCCTTTATTTTGTCTTTATTATCAGTTTAATAATGCGTTTTCTAAATTATTTTTCATTTATTTAGTTTCTATTGTTCTTTTTTAATTTGTTTCACAACTTATTTCAAACCGGTTTGCAAAATTATTCCCGACATATTTCTATGTACATTGCACAACATGTCTGGACATTTCAAAGCATTTCATAGGGTTTTTCGATAAATACTTTTATTTGTCTTTCTTTACTTTTCGCATAATTATTTTATTGCAATTTTGTTTAATTTGCCTTTATTTTTCGTTTTTTTTATTCATCGTTTCTTTTGTTTATCTTTCGAAATATTTTTCAGCATGTCTCGTCATTTCAAAGCATTTATACTTTAGACATTTGGCAAAGAAATCTTAACATTTCTTGATATTTTGCAACATTTCAGAAACCTTCACATTTTAAAGCATTTCTTGTCTCAATATTTCGTAACACATTTTGCAATCATTTCGCATTTGTTGATATTTTGCAATATTTTGTGTATAACATGTCCCGACATTTCGAAGCATTTATCGATATAAGTTGTTTATAACATTGTTTGATGATTTTAATTTCGACACTCACAAATGTATCCAAATATTTTGTGTAAACATTTTTTTAATTTTGCTAAACTTACTAGTAAATTTAATCAATTTGACAAAGAAAAATTAATCGAAATAAATATACATTTTGAAATATTCACAATAAAAAACAAGGTCACTTAATCAAAAAATAGGGAATTAAATCATCAGGCATACACAGAAATATTTTATATTTCCCGTATTTAATTTTGAACTTTTATTCAAATCGAGATATATTAGAAGCAAGATCGTAACAGTTAACCCACGGTAATGAACAATAATGTAAAAAGATTAAATTTCTGTTAATTCGAAATATGCATAAAATTTAACGAGAAATACGAGCTACATACATTTTTTTCAATTTTGCGACCCTTAAAAGTTAGCCGAACACGATTTTGTTTGAATAAACATTTAATTAAAAATTTTCAGTGAACGAATTTTAAAAAAAGTGGAATATTCAGTACTGCGTGGAAACGGGCAACTTTCTTTGTATCGAAAACTTTGTTTGTGAATGTGTGCGGCAAAATGAGGATTCCGATTCCTGTAATTATATCGGGCAATTGGCGTGAAATAAAATCATTGTAATAACAAAATTGTATCAATGTAATTTTTTAAATAAAATTTATTAGAATTAAGAAATGTACATTGCAGACCTTGTGCATGTAAAATTGTTGTTATATTATTAAAGGTCAGTTTTATGTGATGACATTTGAACTAGATAAAGCAACAACAAAATTCCTCAGTGGAAAAGGAATGTTTGTAATTAATTGTATCAAGTTGATTATTTTTATTAATGGCAGGATGGTTGCAATTAAAAATGATCCGAATGAAACCCTTAGTTTTAATGAATTGTTTGTTGGGGTTTTTTATTGAAAACCATTGAAAGAATGGCAACGGTGTTCCGGGATTATCGGTTGACTAACACGAGATCAAGTAGGAACAAGAATGAACAGGGCTACCGTACCTGGCCAAACGCGTACACTAAATGCAACGTTGCCACAATGTGAACCGGAGTATTGATCCACAAAAAAAAGAGTATGGTGGATAGAAATAACAGAAAAAAACGGAATATTAAATACTCACATAATCATGAAATGCTTTCGCCTCAGAGGAGTGCTCGCAGGTATCTCTCCTTTCCGGTGCCGCACAATACAGGTCCCAAAATACACTAGAAAATAATAAAATAATTAATTAGATGATTTTAATTTAGATTTAAATAAATAAACTTACCACCACCAAGAATGCAAGAATCCGGGTGGTTCTCCCAATGTTATATTTTTCTCCCATCGTATCTAAAAATAATAATGATTGTGAATATAAACAAAAGAAATTTCGGGTGATTACATTTACCTCCGATAAGAATGTCTGTGCTGCCTTTTGTGCCCCAACGTGTAATAAATATTCATATACATACAGTGCTAATCTGGAAAAAATGCAACATTTTTAAAAATAGGTGGTTAGATCTGTCACGTGCGTTCATAAGTTCAGTGGCGGCAACAAGTTTAAAATTGTATTTGATTGACAAGAGTTATTTAGTTATGTTTGAGGACGTGTAGCAAGTAATGCTCGAAGCTATTTTTGTAAGATTTGTTTATAGCGGGAGGACAGAGGGGGCGCCGCCGCGATCGCAAATAGATCGGGGTATGATAATTCGCGGGAAATTGTATTCTCCGCAGGTCGATTATTTCCGGGTGAATTTTTTTGAAATAAACATTGTATCCGACGTTGAATCGGATTGAATGGGATGAATGAACAGGTGCATTCGATATGAAATAAATTGGAACTTACTTCTCCCTTGCTTGTGCATCAGACGGCACCGTGGATCCTTTTCCTTTCGCGTACATTTTGAATATGTATTTATATAGATTTTTGTCGAGGGTTTGGCCACATAAATAAAAAGTAAGTGCGGGAGCACTGTTATTATTATTATTTTATATTTGGAACATTCCTATGTGGAATCTACATTTTCAATTCGGCCGATTGTAGTGTTTTGGTTTCGCCGTAAAGCTGTAGCACATGTAACACTAATGTCGCTAAAAGCAGGCGTCCTGTGTCATTATAGAGTAACAAAACACTACACTACACGTCAAAAATTTCTTTGACGACGCCGCTACTCAAACAACAGCAGGAGCAGGGTTTAGTCGCATCTGAGCATGCGTTTCGATTCAGTTCCCGTTATCTTACACAATTATTTATCCAGAAACGTGGAAATCATTACACTCAATTATTAAAAGGACCCCTATTCACGTAAGAAATCAAACTTGTATTATAGCGTCGCCGTTTTCTACCGAAACTCACGCGGATTTCGTTGTACGCGCTGTGTCGGTCAATTTTCACAGCATTCTCTTAGTTTACCTGTACAACTGTGTACAACATGCTCGGCGTTTCGGATGCTGCGAGGGTCGCACTCGCTACTAGACTTCATAAACTTGGCAACCTCGGACTATTGCATGTACTTACGAGCAGCAAGCAACGACTTTATACTTGCGCATGCGGCCTAGTCAGCGCGTTCAAAAACCACACTAAATTTTGAGCCGAGCCATGCATTTCTCCCCTACCAATTCCATTAATTCACGCCATAAACTCCATTCGGTATATGCAACCCATTTTGCCTGCTTTGTAAAAAACTGCACTAAAATGGCGTTGGGCAGAATTCAACATTGAAGCTGACTGCTAATTTCAACGGGCTGCTAAATTCAAACGACCGCGATGTCTCTTTGTGTGTGAAACTAAGAAATACCGCCTGCTTTCTAATTTCTACGCTTGTCCTGAATTACATTCACAACTATAAAAATTGTAGCACATACACCATGCATGATATCCATTCTACTTTTACAAAAAATACTGTAAAATTCGCCCTATTTTATTATCAACTTTATATATTAAATAGCATTTACTTTAAATGCATTCAATAAAACATTAACAAATCATTTTATATTTAGGTATACATAACGTGTACAATTTATTGATAATAAATAAACATTATATAATTGGGTTATCGGCTATTAATGCGTTGAAGGCAATATTTGCCGGTTGCATAAGAATATTTGTTTAACTGAAAATAAATATAATTAACTAATAATAAACATGATATTCTAAAATAAATTTCGAAGCAATAAATGTTGCCTGTGTAAGCTACTTACGTAGATAAGAACAGCAAATATGCTATATTTATACGGAACTTAATTAATTTGAAATATGTATTTGATAGCTGTAAATAACATTTATGTCGAATTTACCGATATTATTTGCAAAATAATTAACTATGGAAAATGTTATTGATTTCCTATATTTTTTTTAAACACTGTTAATGTGCCAAAGTTCTCAAGGTTTTGCGATAATTATCAATTTATTTACAAGTCATTTTTCAATATCTGTTGACATTTTCTCAACGTTTTATATTATTTGATTACACTCTTTCAACAATAGCTCACAATTTTATCGATATTTTGAAATATTTAATGAACATTTTCTAGTTTGGTAAACATTTCAGCGTTCATTACATTTCTAAAATTTTGCAACTATAGTAGACCCTTAAAGGCAGACCCAATAGAATTTTTAACTTTCGTTTGTTTCTGTTTATAATCTATTTTCATCCCTTAAAAGACGTAAAATAAAAAAAATTAACAAAAACAACTCAAAAATTAAATTATACCAGAAATTAAAAAAAAATTCTTTGTTTACTTCGTTTAAAAGTAAATATAAAGTTAGTTAGGTTTTCGGCAAATCAACCTTTAAAGATTATTATTGAGTAAATATAAAACAAAAACGAACAATAATAATAATAATAATAATAATAATAGGTTGAATATAATTAATTGAAGTGACCGTTACTATGTGATAAACCGTTCTCATGAAATGAAACAATTTAGTACGTTTTTTATCACGAATTTATTATCTCAAATACATTACTAGTTTCGGCTCCACTAGAGCCTTCTACGGATGTTACAAGTTATATTTTTTCAATAATAGGTTGATTCCCAAAAGCTAAACAAAATAACAAAAACAAAAATGAAAATATACAAAAAACAACAAAATATACGAATGCAAATAAAGGATAAACGAAAATAATGAAATAACTGTAAAAATAAATAAGTGTGACCTTGAAAATGACAAAAAGTAAATGTAAAATAAATAAAATACATAAATGAAACATATTAGAATTACCAAACAGACAAAACTATAACAATGTAGACCTAAAATAAATGAAAATATTGAATTGAACAAAAATAGAAGAAAAAATTAAAAATATATACGAAATGAATGAAGGCTAAAATAATCCAAAATAAGAAAATTAAAAAGACGAAACAAAAAATCAATGACAAATAAAAAATAAACAAAACAAATACAAACGAACTAACTAAATAAACGAAGCCAAAAAACAAAACAATGGAAAAATAATCAATTAACAAAATAAACAAATACACAAATTGAAAAGAATAAATAAAAATAACGAAATAATCGAGAAAAAAATACAATAACAAATAGATACTTAAGTATTTAAATACGAAAAATTAAAAAAAAATTAAAATTGAATGGTGGTAGCCTTTACTATGTGATATTGCATTTTAATAAATAAAACTACTTTTTATACATCTTATCAAACTATTTGTTTCTATCATCGTATGATGATAACCAGGTAATAGGTCGAAACTAGTCTGCTTTAATAAATGTTTTTTGTGATAAGATATATAAAAAGTTGGTTTATTTATTAACTTAATGTAGTCTATGCTTAGCTAATCAAACCTAATCTTTTGAGTGGGAGCAATTTAAAGATTTGAAAAACCGACTGTTCTGCCGGTAAAATTGCGCAATCTACATCTTACATATTGACATTGATTAAAATAAACAGAGTCCGTCCAGAGCCGCATTTTTGTCATAGTGATGCTTTCTCTATAATTTTTAGGGGCATAAAAAGTATAGTCGTAGATTACAAAATTCGGTGAATTCAGCAAGTGCTGATCAA
Organism: Tachinus sp. AB-2021; assembly: GCA_030264575.1. Taxonomy (NCBI): domain Eukaryota; kingdom Metazoa; phylum Arthropoda; class Insecta; order Coleoptera; family Staphylinidae; genus Tachinus; species Tachinus sp. AB-2021. The sequence continues at coordinate 1,330 of JARJEC010058216.1, read as the reverse complement.
AAATATTTGACAAAGAATGTGTTATAAGCTGGACTTTTTTGAAGAAATAAAAAAAGCAAAAAAACTAATCTCCAATAACAGGGCAGTCTATAAAAGACATCAGTGAAAAGATTAAACTCAATATTTATTGATAGATGATTTTTAAAGGGGCACTTTGGCGTTAAACAACATTCAATTAGTAGTACTGTGTCGAGGTTTTAACTAAATTGAAAAAATGTGAATAAGAAATAACTATATTTGTAAAAGTTGCCAGTTATCTTTTACAAATATAGTTATTTCTTCTTCACCATTTAAGTTACCAGTAATACAATTTTTACAAAGTTAGTTTTTTCTTTACGTTTTTTTTTTTCAATTTATTAAAAACCTCGACACAGTACTACTGATTGAATGGTGTCTAACGCCAAAGAGCCCATTTAAAAACAATCAAAATTATCTACCAATAAATATTGCGTTTAGTCTTTTCACTGCTTTCTTTTATAGTCTGCCGTGTTGTCGGAGATTAGTTTTTTTTGCATTTTTTATTTCTTCAAAAAATTTTTTTCGTTTCTTTTAAAATAGTTTTGTACGGCGAGTCTGGATCAATATGTGTTTGAAAATTACAAATAAAAATAATTAAGTATATAATTTCTTTTTATTGATACATCTATGCTATCGCTCAGTGGCCGAGGTGTATTTGGGAATTGACTGTAACGCGGTAACGTCTGTGACAGTGTAAGGTCTGACGTCACATACAAATGTATATATTTATGTGACGCACGACGCTATTGAGAGAGTGAGTTGGTGTTGTGTTAATGAGTTAATGATTGTTTTTGCACATCCTTCGTGAGTCAGTGTCAGTGTAAGGTCTGGCGTCACATACAAATGTATATATGTATGTGACGTACGACTCTATTGAGAGAGTGAGTTGGTATTGAGTTAATGACTGTTTTTACACATCCTTCGTGAGTCAGCGTCAGTGTAAGGTCTGACGTCACATACAAATGTACATATTTATGTGACGTCCGACGCTATTGAGGGAGTGAGTTGGTGTTGAGTTAATGAGTTAAAGACTATGTTTACACATCCTTCGCGAGTACAACGCTATTCACTTAGCTGATTTATTTGTGTATGGATGGATGTAATCTTTCTTAATTTTTTATACATGAAATAAACTACAATGAAATATTTCATAATTAATTATATAATTTACATTTAATTTAATCTAAACATGCTATATCAGCTTATTGGTAATCCTGTTAAAGATATAATACCATTTCATGGATTAAGAGGTTTTAATAGCCATGTTGTTTCCTGTCGAAGTTTCGATGTATCGTACAAATTTGATAATAAA
>JARJEC010058214.1:0-25544 GCA_030264575.1 Tachinus sp. AB-2021 | reverse complement strand
ATCTCTCCAGTGGTTCGGAACCCACTCAAAACTGTAGGTCCACCTGTAATGTAAGTTGCCAGCATTACAGGCAGAGAGGAGGCGAAGCGCCAGCAGTGGTGTGTATAAGCTGAAGAGGGGGAATGACAATATGCACAACTGATCAGTTCACAGCGATTGTCATGATGGCAAATGTATTCCGGACGATATCACCAATAAATGCAACTCATCTTTATTAGAAGAAGTGTATTGTAATGAATCCGGTCACTATAGGTAGAGAGTTATACTGAAAAACCGACCATTAATTTATCAAACGTAATTTATATAACATGTTTCGATTAAATTTAAATGGTAACTCAAAATAATTAATTTGTTTAAACATTTAATAATTGCTTATAATTAAAAGGCACCTAAAGAATATTGAGACCTATTTTAGCGAAGACTAATCTGCAGAATTTGCAATAAAAATGTAAAATAAATGTAAACTTTTGTTTTAATTTAATTTTGTATACTTCATAATATCAGATGCCAATTTTTTTCTAGGCCTTAACGTTTTACTCGAAAAACTAATGTTTGCTTGAAACTTTTGTTAAATAAAAAAGCAATCGAGAATTGAATGTTCATTCCACTATATAATATAGAAAAATATAACATCATTTTAACATTAAGTTAAAAATAATATTTCTGGAGTTCTAATGATTTTATTTCTATTTAATAAAAAATCCACCCAAGAAATATTTAAATTTATTAAAATTATAACGTAATACATGAGAGAAATCAGATAGAACTGATGTATGAACATGCAAAATAATGTATGTCAAAAGTGGGGAAAATGTAAAAGCAATTGCATTAGATGTACATTTAAAAATTAAATTATTATAAAGACGACATGAAACTTGGCCGATATTATATATACATCCGGATGATTGATATAAAATTAAAACCGTTTTTTTGTAATAATTTTTATTTATTTTTTAATATTAATGATCTTTACTCTCGCATATGAATTATATTACAATTAAAAAAATGGTGTGATTCGAGTTTTAAAATTGATTTCACTTGTTCTACCACTAGCAAAACAAAAAAGTATATATTGTAATTATCACTATAATTTAAATGCCCAATATATAAATTAAAATAAAAATTATTTAACATTACATAAATATATCTATTTAAAATAAAAATGTAATGGCAGATGAAAACTGTCAGAGATGGCCAATGTATAGGTGGCCAAATTTGGACGCTCTGTATTGTGTTGTATTGAAGCAATTTCTGTGATTTACTGGCTTCTTTGATGTTCAATTGATTTTAAATAAATACTTTTTAAACTTTACATATTTGTAACATATTTTAAATGTTTTAATTTTAAAAAATAAAAGATAAATATACCAGAAATAATAATTTATTATTAAAATATAAAAATAAAAACATGTCAATTTCCAATTAAATAATGTAATAATGCTGATTAAAAATGGCTGAAATGGAGACTAAAAAATTAAGTTATAGGAATAATACGTTTCTCATGTTTTCTATGGTGAGAGAGCTCTTTGCAGCAACTTTAAGTTATATGAGAAGTTTTTTGACAATAAATTTAAACTATGACAAAAATTTTGTATGTATGTGATTGCAATTCATTTTAGCTATATTTTTATATATTTGGTATTGCCTGGTTTTATTATAAAGCGGAAAATATGTATGTATATAATAAAATAAAAATATACACTGGATAGCATTAGAAACATGTTTGCATTTTGATAGATACTAATAAAATGAAATATATAAAGCCTTTTCATCTTTCAAGTCACTTAAAATAGAAACTAAAAAAATATTGCTTGTCTACGCATTGCAAGAAAGAACAAGATTTTTTTAAATAATGTTCACTTATTATATATTTCATTTTCCCAAGAAAAGCAAAACTTGAATCCAAGTATACTCAACTTGGATACTCAACTTGGAACATGTTAGGACAAAGCATTGATAGCACTAATTATGTGCTTTAGGCGATTGAATAGGTAGGAATTAACGTTTTGCTATTACTTTGGTGACTCAAAAGCAAAGTTATTGGCAATTTTAAAAACACCATTTTCTGTTTTATATTTTTACTTAAATTCACATGTTTGCATTTTGATAGATACCAATAAAATGAAATGAATAGAGCCTTTTAATCTTTCAAGTCACCTAAAATAGAAACTAAAAAAATATTGCTTGTCTACGCATTGCAAGAAAGAACAAGATTTTTTTAAATAAAGTTCACTTATTATATATTTCTTTTTTCCAAGAAAAGCAAAACTTGAATCCAATTATACTCAACTTGGATACTCAACTTGGAACATGTTAGGACAAAGCATTGATAGCACTAATTATGTCTTTTAGGCGATTGAATAGGTAGAAATTAACGTTTTGCTATTACTTTGGTGACTCAAAAACAAAATTATTGCCAATTTTAAAAACACCATTTTCTGTTTTATATATTATATACAATTAGAAGAATTTCATACTAATTTATTTGGCTGATTAAACATTTATTGAAAAATGTAAGTGTTTTTGCACAAGAGTGTATTTAGAAACAAAGGTAGGTTAGGTTAGGTTAGGTTAAGCTAGGTTAGGTTAAAAAAATTTCAGAAGTATTTTCTAGTTTTTTATTTTCTTTTGCAATTCACAAGATATATGGTTTGTTCACGGAATTTTCGTATATATATATATATATATGTATATATATATATATATATATATATATATATATATATATAGGAAAAGCGTTTAACTCGATTCGGCCTAGAAAAGGCGAAGCCAAGCTGCCAGGTGCCAGTTCTATTATACATATGAAGACTGCGGCGTGGAAACAATAACTTGCTCAGTTATAATATTAAACATTGACATTTTTCTTTTTTATTTAGCAGAGAAAAATAAAACTCAAAGAAAAATAATATTTAACATTAAACAAAAACAAATAATGGCGTACACTTTTAATGAAAAAATTAAGATTAATTCATTATCTTTTCAAGACCATTCTTTGCGCCAGCTAATGGATTTATCTTCTGTAAAATATCCCGATATCCAGACACTGTCCGTGTCGATGATCGCAGCAATATTTGCAAATTTTAAAAAGAAAGGGTGCATTGTAGGTTGTAAATGCCATAAAACATCCACAATCAGTGAAGATGCCGAAATACAGAAAATAATGATCAGATGATTCAAATTTGTCCATTTGTAAAATTTCAGTAGAAACTAATATTAGTGTGGGTAAAGTTCACAAAATTCTAAAAAAAATATATATATTATTTCTATAAATACCAAACCAATCAGAAAATTATCCCTAAACACCACTAGCGTAGAATGGAGTTTTGTAAGACAGTAATAGAACATGCAAATACAGATAACAATTTTATTGTAAACATTGTGTTTACTGACGAATTCGCGTTTCCGTTTGAATTTATTTGACTCTTCTTCAAAATCAAATTGTACCTGCACTAAGAATCTAACCGACAATTTTGATAATATTTGTTTTCAACAAGATGGCTGTCCTGCTGTCATAACTCTAGCATAGTAATGGACTATTTACACAACATATTCCCCCAAAACATTATATCGAATAGCGCTATAATTTGCTGGACAGATCGCCAGACTTGGCCCCTAAATTTATTTTATAAGGATACGTTAAGTTTAAATTATATGGACATCAACATGAAAGGGCCAATGATATGAACAAGTTAAGAGTAAATATCGAAAGTCAATTTTGCGCAATTACTCCTTGTGTGCTGAACAACGTTTGTTTAGAATTTTATGACTAGTTGGGTTATTGTTTGGCGCAAAATATGAATAGTTTTGATAACCTATTGTAATATAAAGAGTATAAGATATATATATATATATATATATATATATATATATATATATATATATATATATTCAATGTTGCACTACTAGTATTACTGGTTGTAATACACAAGTTTTTTGTAAGACATATATTTACAAATTTGAACAATAAATGCGTTTTTATCCATATTAACAAAATGCCATGAGTCAAAGAATAAACAGTAATCCACCGCTTGCCTATTTCTTTTCTAATGTACAAGTAGTAATTAACAACCACTTGGTTCTTGTGGCGCACCCTGTATCCCAGCCAGCAGAGTCACGTTATGTTTACATTATTTTTGTTGATATATGTGAATACAACGACATAATCCCTATGGATGACGTCTAAAAAAATCATTTTTAGTCGAACAAATAACGTGTTTTTTACTGTTACTTTTCAGGTAAAACAAAATTATTTGCGTCTTTGGCGTTACTATCCTATACACACGCCACCACACAATCCATGCGTTTTCACAAATCATGCGCCAAAACGCAACTAACGTCACTTATGTTTTGTAGGCATCGCGTTGGGTTTGAGTATAGAAAAATACCAGCACGTCTATTTTGCATCACTAATTGATATCAGTTTTACGTAATTAATTATCATTATCACTTTTTTAAAGACGTCTTTGGTCTTTGATATATTTTCGTTTTTTGTCCTCAAATTTACGTCATGTTTTTGGTCATATATCTCGTTTATATTGACAGTTTGCATCCGCTCCGATTGTCTGCATGCTATCGAAAATGCGGATATAAACATTCAAGCTAAAAATTATGATAGGATGAAGACGCCAAGGTCAATCTAAATAAATCGAACGGATTCGGTTGGATAGAAAACAATCCAGATTGACATTTTACGATATAAACAAAGATGGCAGGCAATCATGAGGCTAACAGAGATAGAATTACTACATATGTTTTTAATGTTATTTTCAATTATATAATCAATCTTGATCCAGCTGATCCTCTTTGAATTAATTGTGATATAAACGTAAGCGAATGGAAACGTGGATTTGATAACTCGATCCAATCGAGGTAATAATGTTGTAAAGTATGAATATAAATATTTCCTGGCTTTGAATTAAGATATAAAATATACTTTGCTATTTGAATTACTTTGCTGATTGAATTTTAAATTTTAATTTCTTATTTAAATATAATTTATATAACAAAGCATGTAGTCATATTTATTTTGGATATAAACTTACTTTTACATTATTTTCTACACAATAAACGTGAATGTAGTTTTTCTAAACTAAAAATAATTTCTAATTCAATGATAAACATAAATAATTATGAATCCTTATTTTTTATTAAGGCCGGTCCTACTGGGTTTATCAGAGCCGCTTAAAAATGCTAGTCTGCTACTAATAACAAATAATTCGATGTAGCTGCTGTAAATAAAATAAACCGATAAATTAATTTAATAAAACTTATATTTCTTGTAATACCACAATAATGTGCGACAAAACATTGATATCAATATTCTAGAACAATAGTGTGATGAAATGTAGTGTGTGGTAGACTAGTAAAGGACGGACCATGCTATTGATTGGATGTAGTATAAATGAAGGGAGTCGCGTTTCAATTTCAGTTAAGACATTCTTATGTTGGCACATTATTCGTATTTGCTGGATTCTACAAATTTGCAGAGACATTTTGGAGATTTGCGATGGCGATGACTACTTCAATAAGCATCTGTCTATAATGCACATCTAAACAAACATCCTACACTAAGTAATGTGAAAATTTAGTTTGACAATTTTATACAAACTGTCAAATTATAAATTATAGAGATAAAATTTATACTCGCATGTCTCAAATATTTATAAGATAAACAAAATATGATTTAATACAAGAAATAACATATGTGGTTGGAAAATTTTACAGGAAAGCCTGCTATCATTAGAGTTAAATTATGGTATGCTAATGGGGGTTTATTATTTATTGTTCTTGGTATTTCAATATTTTACTTTATGCAAAGAGGGGGCTTTGGCGTTAAAAGAGATAAAATACAAAGGTAGTCAACTTTTTGTTAAAATAATATATGGCGAGCTGATGTGGACTGTAGATTGTATGTGTTCAGGTCATTTGCTGGGATCTTATTAACTAATAAACAATGCTTTTGTAACATTATAAGCTAATTATTTTATTTTTAGAATTTGGTGTATGTACATACGACTATATTATATCCTATACTACACACACACACACACATATATATATATATATATATATATATATATATATATATACAGGATGTCCAGAAAATCCAGCCTAGGTCAAATATCTCGAGAATAACATGTCGGATTAAAATAAAATAAATTGCATTCTTTAAATTGTAAAACATAACATAAAAATCCGCCGCTAATTAGGTTGCTCTCAAGATATTTGACCCGGGCGGAACTTTCTGCACACTCATTGGGAGCGGAGAAGGAGGCAACTTTGAAATATTACATCTAAACTTTCTGGACATCCTGTATATATATATAAAGGATGTCCAGAAAGTGCAGCCTAGGTCAAATATCTCGAGAATAACATGTCGGATTAAAATAAAACAAATTGCATTCTTTAAATTGTAAAACATTCATGAAAACATAACATAAAAATCCGCCTCTAATTAGGTTGCCTTCAAGATATTTGACCCGGGCGGGACTTTCTGCACACTGATTGGGAGCGGAGAAGGAGGCAACTTTGAAATATTACATCTAAACCCACATTTCAAAATCCGCAATAAAAAATAGAGGTTCGTATTTAATATTTCAGAGTTGCCCTTTCTCCGCCCCCAAGAATGAGGCGGGGGTGAATTTTTATGTTATTTTTTAATGATTTTTTTACTATTTAAAGAATTGAATTTATTTTATTATAATCACACATGTTGTTCTCGAGATATTTGACCCAGGCAAAACTTTTTAGACACCCTGCATATGTAGTTAGTTAGGATTTTGGGTCAACCTATAAGGATTATTATTGTCCCTATATATATATAAAGATAGCTTTATCAACTAATAGTAACGGCAACAATTAAAAACCTTCTTAATTTGTATTGTTTATTGCAATAGTGGAAAGATGGTCATTTATTTTATGGTGATTGGATCTTTCTTACAATTACGAACCTGGAGCGTACGGTTGAGTGACAGGGCGGTTTTTATAGAAACTAGGATAATTGAGTCCCAACAGCTTCTACTTTTTTCCACCTCACACGTTTAATTAATTAAATCAGAGATAAAACGCTATTCAATAAAAAAAACAAGATGCTCAGATATTTGTCGTTAATTTAAACTTATTTCTAGCAAATATTCTAGTAAACATATAATAATGAATAATAATAATACTGCTAATAAATCAACTTGAGATTTTTAAATAACATGTTATTTAAAAATCAATTGAATATGTTGCTTGATTTCAATAAAAAGCTGTTTTTGAGATAGATTAAATTAAAAGAAAATAAAATAAATAAAAAAAGAGTATAAGTCATTTTCTCAGTACTGGTTTATATTAACCAACCAAAACCAATAAATATGATCCACACACAACCTAAATATACTGTACGCTTAATTTTTAAAACAATTTCTTACTAAACTTGTTCTTAAATTATGTCACTTTTCTTGAAAAAGATCGATATACAGGATATTTTATAGCAAAAAAATACAATATAATTTTTTTCCGATCAGCTTTTGTTTTGGGGATATCAAGATTCAAACTTTTGAAAGATATAATTGCAATAAATAAAACAACTTTTTTATATATCTTATCACAAAAATATTTATTAAACCGGACTAGTTTCGACCAATTATCTGGTCATCATCTTACGGTGATGTAAACAAATATATTATGTAAATATCACCGTATGATGATGACCAGGATATTGGTCGCAACTAGTTCGTTTTAATAAATATTTGTCGTGATAAGATATATAAAACAGTTGTTTTATTTATTAAATGCAACATCACAAAGTAAAGACTATCACGATTCAATTTATATTATTTCAAGTTTAACAAAAAACTAATAGTAGATAATATGAAATCTTTATTAAATCACCATTATATTAATTCACAACCTATATCCAAAAAGTCTACAGCCAGTCGCGACGTAAGCCTGGTAATGCATCGACTGCAATTGACAGACAAATAGTATACCTACTACAATTTGTGGACTGGAAAATTCACCGAATGGATACCTTCAATTTGAAGTCCATAATTTTGACTAGTAATTGCTTTTCAATGTAATTTTCTTTTTAATAAATTATTTGGTTTACTTGGTCTCAAAAGTAAAAATCCAGTAGATTTTGATAGGGCGACCTAGCAGAACAATGAACTAAACCTTGTCTACCCATCCACCATTCAACAACCCTTGCAACATGCCGTTGTGCCATTATAACACCATAATTGAGTTATAAACAAAACAAATAAACAACTGCCGATTCCAACTACATTTGGAAATCAGACCCCACTAGCTAATCGGTTGAGATGTAAACAAATTATACAAATAAACGGCTTGGCTGTCCACATTAAAAAATTAACATAAAAAATTTCAAAATCGTACAGAATATATGTAATTACTAAATTAATAAATATGAAAACAACAAACATTAAATTTTAATTATAAACTCTATTTGTTTATCATAGCGCTCCATGTTATGATTGAAATCCCTTCAAGTTGATTAAAAGAAACTTTAGTAAAGGAACAAATACAATTTTAGAATTTAATAAAATTCTATCTATTAATAAATTTACAAAAATTTTATATTAACTATTTAAATTCAGTTAATTATTAAAATAACTTAAATGATAAATTATTTTCTTACTATTACTGGAAAGCAAAATATGACAAACAAGATTTCGAACTCGAACGTGAAATAGTTACAAACATGTACAACATCCTATATAATTTAATCAATATCATTGCAATCCCATTCTTCTTAATTTACTCGTTTAAAAAAACATTACACAATTTATAGTTCAAATCGGCCACCTCCACGTGTGAGATATCTACCATTTTGTGTCTGTACTTTAATCAAATTTTTATTTGATTTAATAACGATAATTCTCGCAGAGAAAATCAAAACAAAACAAAGCAAAAAATTACATTACTAATTAATATTATTTCAATGAACAATGAACAAAAGAAAGCAATACCTGAGTTGGTGATGGTTTTTTAAATATTTGATAAAATTATAGACACTAATTATCATAACTGATTATTTAAAATTAAAATAAATACTTTAATCATTTATTTTTCACGAAAAAGCGATCGTACAATTTTTTTCTTATTTGCGAACACTATTTCCTCTTGGCACAACTATTGACCCAAAAGGAATGATTTTTATGTAATCCTTCAGAATTTCGGAAATAAAAAAAAAATAAAATTTATAGGCGTACTTGCCGCTACCAAATCTCAGTTCGGTATTTTTTTATTTCAAAATATAAATTATTTTAAGTTCCAACAACTACAAACTATGAACTTACATTATTAAAAAGCCCCAACAATGACAACATTTAAATAAAATGCACAATTATTTAATAATTTCATCCCCATAAATTTAATAATTTTCCCGGTAAAAAGTAATAACATTGTTACGTCCTGTGTCGAATATACGTTTATTGTTTCCAAAAGTTTAAAAAAGAAACCGTAAGAATTTAAAAAATATTAAAATTTTAATTTTTTTTCATTTATTAATTGATTTCTATAACTAAAACGTAAACGTAAATAATGGTTTTGTTCTTAATTAAATTTAGAAATATGCAAAAATTTAAAAAATATTTTATTATTTTATTTCTCAAAATTTTTGAGAAAACGTTTCAAACCAAATTTATTTCTAATATTGATTTTCATTTTACGATGTGAAGCAACCTGAAAATTTAAAAAAATCATGAAAATTCCTTTTTTTTCATTTTTGACAAAACCCCAAACCAATTTTATTAAAAATCAATATTTCATTTTACTTATGTTTCAAAAATGCTTTTCTAATTTTTAAAAACAAAAAGTTGCAATTTTAAAATACAATTTTTTTAAAATTTTAAAATTGTTTGTCAAGTTTTATATTTATCGCTTTATACTCTATTGAAAATGGAATTAATAAGTGAAGAAAAAAATTTCTTACAAAATTAAATTAAATTAAAGACAGAATAATAGATCATTAAAATATAATATAAAAATTTGAAACATTTGTAGAAGGCTTTATTGAAGCGAAAAAATCTGATAAAAACACATAGTAAATTGTTTTTTTTATTCATAATATTAGATTATCCACGTGTAGTAATGGTTACCACAATTAATAATATTAAATTAATCACCGTTTATCAGTGAAGTATTAGGGCAAAAATTTAAAAAATATATTGGAGAGTTCGTTTAATAGAAGTTACTTTACGGTGCATGCAAAATTACCCTGTTATAGAAGTTGTGCGTTTATAGAAGTCGTACACTAATTAATCAAAATTTATTTAATAGATTTTTATGACTTGAACGAACAAAAATATTTAATCTCTAATGTTTAGTATAGGCTGAAAGTAAATAATGTTTTTAAAGTGTTCAAGTATTTAATTAATTAATTATAAATATTGATTTTAAATTTTGCGATTTTAGATATGATCATCTTGTACATTAAAATTATAATAATATGTTTTTCATTTATTTCAATTCCCATTTGTTAATATAAAAAATAAATCTAACTCATTCAGTTGAAAGTCCCGTTTAAATACGTGCATATGCATGTAAATATTCAAATTTAGCCTTCCGTTGACGTCACGACCGAGTTTCTTTCGGATGCGTTCAAATCCAGGTAACCTGTATAATTTTAGTAACCTTGTGTCATTATCGCATACGACAACTGACAGCGTACCACTATTGACAGCATCAAAACAATCAACAAAGTAATGAAAATCAATTTATAAAACTGCAGCAGCCCAATGCTTTAAAGAAAACAAATTAAAGTACGTATCCAAACATTGTTTTCAAAATTATTAATATATTTAAATTTAAAACATTGCTTTTCCATACATTATCATTACTTTTGAATATTTGTAAAGGTCCTATTATTTATAGATATTTATATTCCAATACATAAACAACCCAATACGAATTTTAACGATGAAAGGTCCACTATTGAGAAGTTTTCCTACAATTTATCCAAACTACCCACGATTTAGTCTGAATTACTTTCCTTTGGACTGATAGATAGCCAAATAATTATTTATTAATATGTGTGTTTGTTTGTTGTTTCCCTAATTATTTTATTTTATTATATTATGTTGCCGACTCTAGACATATATAAAAACATCCAAAATTGAGTCGAGGCATCAACAAAATAATTATAAATTTATGAAATAAACCCGTTTTTTCTACAATATGTGTGAGTATTTATTTAGTTTATTTATTTATGCTTAAAATGTTTTTAACTATTACAATTATGTTGGTACGACATCGTTTGCAATGTAATTGCTAATAAAGTGCAAATGATTACCTAACAATTCCAAGTAGGGCCCAACACATAAATGATACGACAGAATTTATATTGCAATTGATGACCCCAGATAATCCTTCACCACTTGTTAATAGAAAATCTATGTTAAAATCAATATCTTCTAAATGCGTTCATTTTCTAATCATATGACTCCGTCTGTGGTTAAAGTAGCTTCGTTGGACTACAAAATAGAGGGAATAAAATCAGGATCCTGCAAGCGTTGTTTGAGAAGCAAAAATGCTAATTTTTGCATACGGTTTGCAATTTTTTTATTCTAATACCTGGTTCGCAAGGCATCAGTTACCTTTTTTTCACAAACAAATTGTAAATATAAACCACCAGTATGACGATTGCCAATTCCACATTGTTGCAGTAAAATGTGTCGAAAAATACAAGGCGAGATGGCTGATGTCTATTTGAGGAATCTTCTTTGATATTTTCGACAATGTTTTAAAGTATTGCTATTGCAAAAGCCGCAATCAAAAATAATGTCGGCAAATTTTTTATTCCTAATCTGCATTCTTGACAAAATTTGTATTCCTTACACTAACAGTTAAGAAAAAAGCAAAAAAAATAAGTAACAACTAGTAGTAGTAAATAAGACTATGGATAAAAATCGAATTAGTGCAAACAACTTTATGCCTTGATATTTTCAAAACAATGGAGGATTGAAGAAAGTTATTTTGTATTTTTTGTTTACAATCCAATCTCAAACATTAAAATTTTTATTTTTTGCGCTCTAAGAAGTAAAAGAAAATTAAAAAAATTAATACCAAATTACAAAGCAAAACTAATATCACATTAAATAAACCAAATGTTGTTTCGTTAACGTTTAGGCGTCTTATAAAAATTGTTTTTGCAATTATAATTTAAATTTATCGCAATTTTAGTAAATTTTTTTCCTGATGACCAATATTCTTCTCTGTTTTATATAAAATATTTGCAAATAACAATTATATTTTTATTGTTCCACATATAAAGAAAAACTATTATTTTTTTATCAGGGTGGTCCACCTAACAAGGATCAGGCGTTTTTTCGTGTTATCCTTGGACTTAGAGATTTGAGTTTTGGAGGTTGTAATATAGATCATTAAGACTTCAAAATTGCAAATTTATAATTGTCAGATTGTGTAGTAACAAAATTTGAAGTTTTAATCATAAGTAATATAATTTTATACTTCAAATATTTTAGTAATTATTTATTTTTAACGAAAAACCAAAAAAATTGCACAAAATATTATTATTTATACTAATCTAATGATATTTTTTATTAAACTGTACTATTAATAAGAAGATATTAATAAAAAAAATTAGTATCTTATTAATAAGAATTGAAAATTTTAATTGTATCCAATTCACATCACGATTCCTCATTTACTGCAGTTTTTTATATAATGGCAACGTTAATGTTAAAAGCATTTTGTTAATTGGTTTGATAATCTTATTACAAAGTATATTGAAGCAAATTGTGTATTAGTAATGAAAGTAAAAATTACAAAAAATTTAAAAATTTAAAAATATAAATAACTAACATTATTAAATTTTTAAATTTTTATTTAAATTCTTAAGAATTTAAAAATTTAAAAATAAATAAATTTTTATTTAAATTCTTAAGAATTTAAAAATTTAAAAATTTAATAATGTAATAATTTAATAATATAAAAATTTAAAAACATAAAAATTTAAAAATTTAAAAATTTAAAAATTTAATTTTTTTTAGATTAGTTAAGGTTTTGGTTATATATTGTGATTGTAAATAATAACATTTGAAAAAGGCAAATCAAATAAAAATTTATAATAAAATGTAATGAGGTTGGAAATTCAATTTCGAATAAACCAATAATATCTATGTATAAACTACAATTTTCTAGTAAAGTACGAAAATATTATGTGGTTAAAAGGGAGAAGACTGTAATATATTTGTATTACAAGTATATTATACTTATGTATTACGTAGAGAGATAATCGCGAATTGTCATACGCTTTAAGAACTATGTTTGTACTTTTTTTTCCTGAGGTGGTTCGTCGAGCGTCTCTGCACTACGGTCATGATGGTCCTATTGTGCATCTCTGACATCTTACACCTTTAGCAGTTCTGTCTCTTCTATGAAGTCCAGGAGTTTTTGCCATGCACATGCTTGCCAAAGTGAACTGTGTGTTGCATGTTGAATGCTTCGAATTCACACAGCAGATGCTGCGGCGTTTCTTCCTCCTCCAAACATTCCGGCATAGTGGGGTATTTGTAACTACTTTAGCGAATGAATAAACCAATTTAAATCATAAGGATGGTTTCGAACTTTAATATGTGGTACTTTATTTTAAGAAATAAATGTAACAAGAATTACTACGTTTTTAATCACAAAAATGATTTATTTATTAAAAATAAAAATAAATCAGATTAAATTGAATCGTCTTGACTCCACATGCATTCCCAGTACACTACTCTAACAATATTTAATGTTCCTGCTATAATCTTCAAGTGAAGCTACATTCCAGCTCCCATGCGTTGCTTTAATTGCCAACGGTTTGGTTTTACCGCTGTTTGATGCTCTAAAGAACAAATGTATGCTTGCATTAAATAGGTGCATGAAGGTTGCGTAGAGTTTATATTGTACGTAAACTGTGGAGTTCAACACTCGGCAAGGTCACGGAATTGCCCGATTTGTAAGCTTGAATTTACAATCAAGAAACCAAACAAGAACAATTTTGTGCAAACTCCAACCATTGGTGTTTTGTACTCAAACGCAGCCTTGTCACCTCTCAACTTTGGCTTGATATCAATAAGTTAGTTGAGGAACTCATTCTTCAACTAACGATCATCATCAATGTATCGCTTAAGACGAAAACACACGGGTTAAGTAAAAAAAATCATGCGCCCTCCACAATCAACGTTAATGTTTGGGCTTTGAAACTCGTCGAGGGTCTCGGCAAAAAACTCGAGGGATTTCCTATTAAAATCCATCTCCAGTAGAGATGTTCAGATCTCCAGTAGAGATGTCGCCGAAAAGTAAAATCAATCACTTAACGGAAGACAAATCCATAATCCTAACAAAAGAGGCACCAAGATCCTAACAGTGTCAGCGCGGATGATGGAGCAGCGTTCTCTGATATGGGTGAATTACAATCTGGGAGTAGTGCGTCTATACAAAAACACACAAGGAAAGCGCGGAAGAAGAAACTTGGTTTTAAAATTGGTGTTTGCCGCTTCAATCAACCAGTTTTTCCTATCATTTAAAATGCCTTCATCTTTAATGATTTGTTGAAAAAAGAACACTGAAGTCCTTTATAACTCATTTGTGAATTGTCCTTGTTATTTATCACGTTTCCTTTCAGCTCCAATATTAAAACGTTTAACTTTAATGTCATCTGTAATATTAGGCTTAAATTTAATCTATTTTAAGGTTCTGGCGTCAAAGTTCTTAACGTTGAAGCCATCTGTGATATTAATTCTTATTGAGTTTTGTTTATTTTAAATTTTGACATTTAAGTCTACTATAACTCCCTTGTCATTTTTTTATATAAGTTTTCATTTTTATTTTTTATCTTTATTATATGGAGTCCTTCTATGTTATTTATTATCTCATTAACTAATTTATTTTATTTATTTATCTTACCTACAACGCAATGGAAAACATAATTTTGTGGAATTGAAATGGTTTCAAACATTATTGTCAGCTAAAGATGATCCTGGTAAAACATGCACTTTCTGCGTGTGCCTCCACAAAACGCAATTCAAACCCCACGAGAACTTCAATCTCAGGGGTTATACATAAAGGCGGAGTCGCTATATTTTTGAAAAAAACCTATCTTTCACGGAAGTAATCTTGAGAACTAGACTCCAGCCACGGCGATTCGCATATCAACACCGATCTTCGCCACAATGTGTGACCTTGATAAGATTTAATTCTGCGGCGTACCTAAAATTTAAAAAAATATTAATAATTTGTAATTGAATTAAAATTTTAGTATACTTATTTTAAATGTCATCAGATACTGGAAAATGCTGTTCCAATAAATTATTGGGGTTACCGATCTTCAAATCGTAGAATGGGAATTTGCTTAAACACATATATTAATTATATTAATTCAATTATTTTGTTGAGTATTAAACTACAGCATTATCAGGCTATATTGTATGTATTTAAAATATTATTAGTTAAAAGGGAAAAAAATTTGTTATGATTGTCAGACTTACCGATGTGTGATGTGCGATGCTAAATCAATGTATATTATATTCTGGGCATTTTTATAGCTTTATTGTCCATATTTATAAATTATTAATTCCATCCAGAAAGTTATTGTTTACAATCACCTAACCTAGACAGACAAAAATTGAATAATTGTTTGATCAGAAAATTATTGGCAAATGAATAATCCGTGTGTCTACAATTATTTTTATTATAAATTAAATATAATAAAATAAGAGAACGGTCACTGTCACTTGTGGTCACTTGTCTTTGTCAAATAATTACATCTGCTACAGCGCAACGAAAACGCAATGTTTGCTCATGATGAATCACGGCATATAAGTTGCGCACATAACGTAGTCATATTTAATTTAAATACCCTGCTTTAGATATGCAGCAATTTAATTGAAAATTAATCTTTTAAGTTGATTGATGACTAACTAATTGATAAATCATTTTTATTTCTTCCTTTCAAAAATTTTAAGAGTTATCGTATAAATTCCTATAAAATAAATCAATGTATTAAGTTGTAAATACGACAGCGGGATACGCCCGCGTCCTCCGCAAGGAACGCAACATTGTTGAGTTCTTCTTGGCTTGTACTTTGCCGCTTGAGCACATTACGGCCATTGAACAAATAAAATTGCAGATCAACTGTTCAATGTGTACAAACAGTAAGTAACTTACGTTTTTTTTTTAAATTATCTTAAGTGTTTATGATTTTATTTTATTATTTTGAGAGACTGTGTTTATGCAAATCTCCTCTTAGCATAGTAGTCGCTAGCTAAGCCGGACTAGTTTTTCTAAACATCAAAGAACTAAGGGGCGCGTATCAGCCTGTATCTTTCGGAGTTTGATTGGACTTTTGAAGAAATACAGGAGCTGATTTTGCAACTTTTCTAAAAGTACCTTCGCCCAAGGGAAAATTCTTAAAAACTAGCAAAGATCATGGGAGAGTTGCGTGTTGATAATCACACCGTCCACGTCGATCGGTGAAGTGTTAAAGAAGGTAGGCAATGTAGCGGAATTTTTTTTTGCGGTAACACTTGTTCTGAATATCGATGGCCGTGATGTCAAATACACGGCCTTAATTGCAGAGTTTTTTTCCAACCAACTCCATTTTGTAAGTAATTAGCTAACCCAGCTTTAGCTAACCCAGCTTCTATTTAAGACGCTTTCCTTGAAAAAGAACCATCTTGTGGCAGTGTTTTTGATCTATAGAAGGCATAGAACATGACTAGGGGCAATGAATACTTCAAAGTTTGCACGATTGGGGACTGAGGGGCAATCTACGTCTCCTTGTTGTGTCATTCATGTGTTTTTGCACATTTAGAGTGGCGGTTAAAAGTACCGTCTGTATACTACGTATTTTGGTGAACGGGGTCCCAGAAGGGTTGCGGTTTAGCGTCACCCTATTTAATGTAGCGGTCAATTATGTCGTCAGTCTAGTGGTTACCAAAGGGATAACTCAAATATTAATATCAGCTATATAACGTCAACTTCAGACTACCATAGACATGATGACTTAGGGCGCTGAATCAAAGCGTTTTCATTTCTCATCGACAAAAACCTGCTGCGTGCATTTCTGACGTTTTAGACGTCCTCACAGATACCCCGCACTTTATCTGCGGGGTAACAGAATTTCATGTGTTGACACCACCAGTTTCTTAGAGCTGGTGTTTGATAGCTCTGATCTTTCACGTACATTTCAAGCACATATAGGTGAGCTGGTCACGCGTTGCAAAAAAGTACTTAAAGTCATTACGTGCTTAGCCTGCCAAAACTGGGGAGCGCAACAAGAATTACCGTTTACCATGCATTGATAAGATACGCCACGGAAACCTTCCGGACCAGACCTAAACCAAGTCTGCGCTGCGAGTCGGGTGTTCCGCTAACCGTGCGTCGTAATTGTTTTGTACTACAGTACGGGGCCGCGATGCGTGCAAAAAGGGACACATAAACCAAAAACAAAAGAAATACAAACGCAAACCTACCGTGAGTAGATCGGCGTACGTCCGAGCGTAAGAGCTAATGGAGAGAATGTACATAGATATTCTAAGAGTATTCGTGGTCGAAATGTTTAATCACAGGTCATGATAATTCAAAACTCAGTGAAATTGAAAAAATATACTATTTAAAAGGTTATGTAAACAAAACAGCCGTTAATATTTTAAACTCGCTACAGTTTTTTGCCGCTAATTATCCGATAGCATTCAATAACCTCACAGCAAGATATGATTAACCTCTGCTGTTTTTATAAAATTATCTGAAGAATGTTTTGTGTTTGGTGCCGTTAAACAAAGACTCCTCCGCTTGTCTACGGACAATCACAAATTCCATATTTAAGCCTATTTTGGTTCTAAAATCATTTGCAGAGCCAAAGCAATTATTTGAGACATTTATCAATCATATCACCTACAAAAATTAGATCAAACCACTTCTCGGTAATAGAAAACTTTACAACATAAATCTGAATCTGTTTTGCCAACTGTAGTCGAATGTCTAGTTTTTCTAACAAATCAACCCAATCTATTCGAAATTAAATAAGAAAACCATAAATATCAATCAAAATCTTTTATTGTGAATCATCCCGTGTGTTTACATTGCAAATGTAATTATTTTGTCAAAATGAGCAAATTTTCTGAAACTAAAGCCAAAAGATCAACAAAAGTAAGAGAACTGAAAGAATGTTTTAATTGTTTCAGTAAAGGCCACATGATAAACACAACACACTTGCTTGGCAATCCTGCAAAATTTCTAATAAAACAAAACGTATAACGCTCACAATGTTACTCAAGGTCTTATATAATGATTTAAAAAACAGGAAAATTCAAACTTTTTTTGCTGCTTGCGACTGTACAGCCTAACTCAGCAAAATTGTGCTTTGCATTACATTTTTTGTTTACCGCAAGATACATAAAATAATCTGATGCATTGACAAAAGTATAAATTTAGTGTAAACTTCTTGACACATTCCATTTTTGACCTGATTCGGTAAAAGTTGATAAAATATGTTTGAAATTATAATATACCTTCGTAACTCAGTTGAAGGAATTTCCTAGATTACAAGACTCATTTTGGTTGCCTAACAATTTATTTAACTTTTTATTTGAATTATTTAAAAAAGGGAAATAAATTTTTTATTTTTTCCTTTTTTAATTACACTGAGTTTTTATTTAACATAATAGGAATAAAATGATAAAATAATATATAAAAAGTTGAATTCACTTTTATTATTAAGAAATGTTGTATATATAGTGTGACATCAAGAAGCTCAAGTTGCATTACATACATTACAGATGTTGAGTATATTTTTTGCGTATATGGGCAGAATATATTTTAATTATGCATTGTAAGAAATATTATACTAAAATTAATAAAAATGATTATATTTTGATCATGTGACCACTTTATCTTTATACCATTAACAACAAACAATAAGATGCATAATATATTTTATTTATTAAACATAATAGTGAAATAAATATGATTAATTATGTGTAGAAATATAATACCATCACTATAATGTCTGATTTAGATTGAATTACAAACATAATTTTGTTGTTGTATATTTGCTAATATATAGGTATTAATAACAAAAATCATAATCATAATGTTTAATATATTATTAATTAGTGGCTAACAATTGGGCAATTTACAAAGTCAACGGAATGGTCAGGCAAATGACAGTGTCAACGACATGACCAATAATCGGACGCGGTGCGGGATTAATGACTCAAACCAATGAATACATGCTCAATGGCCAGGCAGTGCCAATGACCGATCATGGTCGATGGCAGCGCTAGGCCAATGAACGCTGATTCAATGACTGCACATGGTCTAACGAGTTTTTTGGCCCGACATGGTCAATAACCAGGTCAAGGTCAAGTCTCAATGTCAAGTAAGCCTTTATTCTCCATCTACTATTGCAAAAAAGACAGCTGCGCAAAAAAACAATACACACAAAATTGCTCATTCAATTGTAACATTTTTCACCGAGGATTTATTATGTATTTTTTTCTCAGAAACCCGTCAAACGCAAAAAAGTGTAAATCGATAATGTTGATCGCATTTTATAAAGTTTAAAAGAAAATGCTTAAAAACAAAATATGACTTGGTTGTTTAATGAAAATATTATAAAAGTGTTGGTTCTGAAACAAATTTTTCAACATTATATTTCTTCTGATTAAAAAAAAATATTAAACACAGCACATAAGTTAAACTGACAGATTAGCAATTAATGTGATCAATATATTGCCTATGTTATAATTTAAATTTTATTACAAATTTTGCTTTTGCCTAGCGTATTTTTAATTTGAATTTGATTTATTCTTAAAAGGTAATTTGCATGTCTTATTATTACATACTTAAAATAGTTTGGAAATAAAAATGTTAATTTATTATGTTTATCGATACTATCGATTAACTTACACATACAATGTGTAAGTTAATAGACTTTGTAACATACGTTAAATAAATGAACGAAAACTGTAAAGATTTTTAATAGAATTTTTTGTACAAGTTGGATAGTAAAAGTTTTAAAAGCTTTTTAATAGAATTGAAGTTGCTTAGCATAATTGATGATTTTGGAGCTATAAATGAATACAGCAGAGACTCTACAAAGATGTATGGTGCAAATAATTGGATTCCAAAATAAATCAATTAATATAAGATTATATTGAAATAACAAGAGAAGGGATAATGAGTAATGATTTATTTTGTTTTATCGTATTAAAATCTATATTATGTAAAGTTAAAATGGAATAGGAATGACTCCGTCTCCCTCTTGCAATTAACGCAAACTATTATTCTGCGTTGGGTAGAGTAAAAGATTGATTAAACTTTTCAAGGGTGTTCTAATAAATAATAAATTAGAAATTCGACAAAAGTATCTGTCGAAAGGAGTTATAATATAATTAGAGTGCTATTTTACATCAACTGGTGATGCACTAAAATGCTTTTGTTAATATCCAGTTGCTACTGCAAGTAAAAGGATAAAGTTTCCAATTGGGCAAATATCACTTTCAATCTCTAAAACGGTAAGCTAACGCAAATATGAAATTAATTGCAATATTTGCAGCAATATAATTAATTAAGAAATAAATACAAAAATATAACAGTCGTTGCAATCCCCAAAACGATAACTAATAAATTAATTTTGCACAAATAAATAGCAGTTTAGAATATAAATACATACCGTTTTTATAAAACAAAACTTTATATTTACAGTTGAAACAACAGATCGATTTCTTTAAATTTATCAAATTCTATTTAAAATGGAACCTTGTTAGTCGCAGATAGAAATAATAAAGCAATCAAAATTTTTAAGTGGCCAACTCTGGCTAAATTACAGCCATTCCGAGCTTGTTAAGTGCTCCTCATTGCAAAATTCTTCTAGTATTGTCTGCGCCAGCTTCTCCCAAGTGGGAAAAGCAGTTACATCACTTCTACATAAGTGTCTAAAATAAAGAACTAGGCCCTCCCACTTGTGCTTTGTATAAATAACATCTCCACCCTAAAAAATCCTCCTCTTAACCCTTCCTATTCACTAATTCTTATTAATGTTTAATTATATTATATATATATATATATATATATATATATATATATAAACAATAAAATTGTAGGATAGCTTTCAAAGTTATATAAATTGAATAGTGAAATACAGCAGCAGAAATAATGAAAAACTTTTGTCTATAAAAATTAGATGTATATATAAAAGTTTTATTAACTAATAACAGTTCTAAAAAGTGTAATGAATGTCGTGGAACAAGAAATTATTTTCTTTCTAGCAAGTCTGGTTTGTTTGACAATTCTTTAAAAAGATACTAATATGTAAACAAATTAAAATGAATATTAAAAAATATATATAAAGCATCTTGAAAAAAGCCATTGATTCCGTGTGTTTTTAAATTTTTGTTTGTTTTATTTATATAACGTGGCGGCTTTTGTCATCATTATTGAACTAATCATCGACGTCATGGGTTAACAATATCTTGAAATTTTGCCGCTAACTCAGGAATTCTAACCTCAATTTATAATCCTGAATGTTGTAATGATGACTGTATCTACAATAGGCTGCAAGCCAGAAGTCAATAAACAATTTAGTATTGTAGAAGAAGATTTGGTTCAAAATTTTTATGAAAATTTTATAGTTAAGTGGAAAACCAGTCAATGACTGAATTTTGCTTTTCTATTATTCGTATTATGTATAATATTGAGAATAAAGTTTAATTATTATTATTAATTATTGGGTTCTTTCACTTCACGCAACATCTACACGCAACAGTACATAAAACCTATTCATTTTTTTCTATCCGAAGAAAAATGTGCTCAATACGAGTTTCTTCAACCTGAAAAAGTTGACCCTCTAAGTAAGAATTGCCCGGATTTGAACCCGGAAATCCCGGAACAGCAGTCAACACAGTATCCACTGAGTCAATGGGACGTCTTAATAAAAAAGGAGCATAGCTCAATTCTAGGAATTTGGGTTCAAACAGTTTAATTTAAAATAAATGAGCAATTAAACCTTCCACCATTCCTCGGGGTCGACTCGGCCATGCAAAAATGACTATGCGAAAAAAGTAATAATAGACAAGTGAGAGCTCAGTACTTACCACATTATCTTGATACGACGGAGCAAAATTTACATGGGCCTTTACATCGACTTAAACAATATGCTGTAATAAGACGTTCGCAGTCTTTTATTATTTAAAATATTATTAACATTAAAAATATTGATATTAATTATAATATTTAAAAAATATATTTTGTTATTTTTTTATTAAAGAAACTCTATTAACAGAACATTTGCAATATTCAAAAAAAATCTCAGATGACGATATTTGCCGGTGCAAGTCAGAAATAATAATAATATTTTAAAAGAAGCAAGTGCAACTAAATGTTCAAAAAATGCTCTTCGTTAGGTAGTTGATCTGTTTTTCAGCTTTGATGGCTTAATTCATAAGTAAAAATATCAATTATTAATGTTACATTAGTTTTTAAATGGCAAGTTTACAAATAAATATAAAATTTTTGAATATATTCAAATTTGTAATAAAAAATGAGTTATCTTAAGATTTCAAAGTTCATATCTTAACTCCAAGTTGATTAAAAAAAAATGAAAGCATCTATCTATCTAAATTGAAAAGTGTTACGTACAAACGCCATGTATATTTTTGGTAGAATCCGAATATGTAATAAAAAAATATGGTTTCTATTTAAGATTTGAAAGCCCCACTTTCCTACACCCCGGGGCGTGAAAGTAAAAAAATTCATAGGATCGGATGTTCCCCTCAAAACCAATACACTTTTGTATGGAACTTTTTTTTTCGTTTTTCTAAGTTACAAACACCCTGTATAATTGTAACAAATATACCACTCAAGCAAACAAAAATTATCAATTATACTATTCTCTTCAATTGACTATATGTACGTCAATTGAAGAACACCTTAAAACACGACTGAGCTAACATTGTTGTGTTGTTTGGCCAAATATGTCTCACAACATGACATTTAAACTAAGTATTTGAAAATAAAGTTAAATTTTAAAGTATTATAACATATTATTACACCATTCATTAATTGTTTTGTTGTGATACTAGTTGTAGGGTATATTTAGTGATTAAGATGGATGTCTTGCATCTTTATATTCTTCTACAAGAAAAACATATAACCACTTACACTGATTTTATTAATTTAATTTATGTTTATTGGACAAAACCGTTTAATAAACATGGGACTTTATATAAAATATTTGACTATACATTTTCAATATTGCATAAATATTCAATTTATCTTTTCAATCGTATAATTTAGTTTTATGGATTGTTTGCTACATTATATGATTGTATGGTTTACTCAAACTTTTCCCAAATTGTGCAAGACTTTAATCTTCATAAATTCCAATACGATCACAAGTTTAGTGACGAGAATATTTATCTTGAATGTAATTATATTTATAAGTTGTTGTTTCAGGTCTTTTTATATAATAAAAAGTGTACCTTTAAAAATTGGGAAAATTTATATTTGCATAAAAAACAAATTAATTTAATTTATGCAATGTTATGCAATTATATTAAGTGTGGTTTCAGATCTTTTTATATAATAAAAGGTGTACAGTTTTTGAATTTCAAATCGCGAAAAATTTATTTTGTTATGTATTATATTATATTATGTTCATTGTGAGCATAACTTCTTTTATATATTACTTATCTAAAAAGATCAAATAAAGCATTTTAAAATGTTGTTTTTTAAATTTTTCGCAATTTAATTATACTTAAGGTATAGGTTATAATAAAAATATTAATACAACAAATTTATTTTAAATGTTATGGGCTTCTTCAATTTATTGGAACAAGCATAAATATTATAACAATTCTGAAGAAAAGATTACTCTTGGTAATGTGATAACTGGATTACGATTTAAGAGATATGTTAAACAATTAACTTTAAGATTTAATATGTAATCTTTTATTAATGGATATTTATTATATCCTCATGTCTTTGTTTAGAGTTGTTGCCAGTTGATTATTACTTACTCTATTGAATTTTGTCCAATTCCCATTAATAACATATGCTTATTTTATATATTAAATTTCCTAATTAAAACAACAGTTTAATAAAAAATTGAATTAAATATTGAAAACAAGATTTTATCCACACTGCTATTAACATGAATAAAGTGAACAATGAAAAACATTGAAAAAACTAATTCAAATAAGAAAAATACATGTATGTGTAAATACTTTAATATAATAATAAAGAACAATTATTTGGAAGTAAACCAATAATAAAAATATGTATAATAATAATAACAAAATTTGCCATTATGCCGGCAAGTATAAACTAATAAACAATTCAAATAATATTTGTTGCAATTACATTTTGTTTAGAGCATAAAATTTATATTAAGTATTTACTTATTATAAAATTAATGCTCTAAACTATAACACAACAATTATATTTTTATAACAAATATAACTCGTCGTTTGTTTATTGAGATTTAAAATTTTTAGTTGATAAAACATATTTTTATGAGTACTTCTTGCACTTCTTGCACACTATGTTTAATATTATAGTGTTGAGCAAACATTTCTATACTCACTGGTAATGGCCTATGACATTTATAATAATCCATGCTTATCTATACGTACTGCAAGCAACATGAATAGCAGGGCCAGAACTTTTAATATAAAATATGTTTATGGATTCATGAATTCATTAATAAATTTTATATTGAATGAATACGAGGTTACTGCTAATCCGATATATAACTTCGACGAAACTATGTTGTCTACAAACCATCTAATATAATTGTGCAAAAATAGAAATTATAGTTAAGCTACAAGTTGTGACAGAGATTTGACCAATACAGTTGTATATTGTATGTGAATTCATAACTCATATGTAAATATTTAAAGGCGATTGGATAAAAGAAAGAAGCTCCATCTATTTTATATGCTTTCAAATGCGAATATTACAAATAATAAGTTTATTTGCAAGTTAATTTAATGTATAGATAGATCAACGTTTCACAAGCTGCCAAGGGAGCACGAAAGAAATGAAGAATAGAATTTTGTTCGATCAACACTGAAAAAGTCAACAACAATAAATATGTACATGTACTATATAAATTTTTACAGATTCTTTGTACGGTCTTTAACCTCATTTAAATAACACAAAAAATTGTATTTTTTCCTTGTTTCTTTTTTCAATTTAATTACTTACAATTGAAAAAATGGTGTAACTGTACAAATTTAAGATTTTCATGGTCACAAAACGCTTCTGATTGTCAAAAAATATAAAACAATAACGAAAATACGTGATTTAAGTATAGAACAATGTTCTACATTTTTTGCATTTTTTTCTAATTAGACATTCGAAAATCAAACTATCAACATCAGAATTGTAATCTATTGAAAATGGGAAATAAAAACTTATTTTAAATTAAATTTAAATTCATATTAAAACCTTTACTTCTGGTACAGGTAAACATTAAATATTATTTTCGCTTTAAGAAAAACTGTTTTATTTATGGTATATATTTTTTTTTCTAAATC
>JARJEC010058213.1:0-11607 GCA_030264575.1 Tachinus sp. AB-2021 | reverse complement strand
AAGTGGCAGCCGGTCCATTATGATCGATTAAAAATTATTTGAATTAATTCACTGAGCGTTTCAATAAAATATTAAGAAGTCCATTGTGCTTTCCATACAAAGGTATTTTTAAATGAGGAGAGTTATTTAAGTATTACACGCCGAACAATCTGCGTAAATCCTGCAGGGAAATATATTAGACAGGCTTACACACATATTTATTTTTAAGTAACGTACGAGTGAGGGTCTAAACTGATTACCCACTGTCAACGGAGAGATTAATAACAACGCGCGCACTGTTTTGTTAACTGCATAATTATAATAAATAATATTTTAATGACTCCTATTCGAATGTTTAAATGCGCATAAATTAAGCCCGCTTTTTCGACAATGCATTTTGTTTGTTTAACAAACAAGGAAATCCATAAAATTTGTGTATGGAATAATTTAATTATTATAATGTAAATTTCTGTGTTAATTTAACAGGGAAAATGGAGAGCGTAGTATGTTTGATCCAAACAATTAAACAAGCTTTAATTAGTAAAGTTTTTCTTTGAGGAAAATTTTATTTTATAGCCGCCTGCTACTTCTCGTGCTCGGCATACACGTTGCTTAACAATTCAGAATTTATGCGCAGTGATAATGAGGAAATCTTAATGCCGGGGAAAATAAAGTATGAATAATACGGATATTTCCCGTAATAAAATTTTATCCAGTGTAAGGGATTTTTATTCGGCGCATCAATTAGCCTCTGCAGCTGCACATAAAGTAGTAATTAGAGGAGAAATTCGCAAACTAGGAAATAAATTACGGGGCTTCCTTGTGTTCCCCTAATTAGCCGCGGGGGCAAGGAAAAAACATACACAAATATAAAAACGCTTCTATTTTTAGGGGTTAGTGACATTAAAATAAGACCTGCTGGCACGGTCCGCTGCACTTCGACCTTCTATACGGTTTATCTCAGCCAAGGAATCCATGCTAGATAACCGGGTGATTTGTAAGACACCCTAATTCTCAACCGCCTACCGTTTCCATCAGTCCACCCCTAATTTTATTTATTGCTGCCCACCCAAAATGACATTTGTTTTGTATCCAATAATACAACAAAAAAGGGACAACACAAATAGACCAATTTCCCTGAAAAAGCTTTGTCCGTGACAAATTTATTTTTAAATCAATTTAATTAAACCCGATTAAATATCCTTTGTATGGGAATGGTATCACGTAACATTCCGTTTAATTCAAACGTCTGGGGAAATTCGACACGTGTTAACATTGTCTATAATTTCCACAGCTTTATTAAAATATTGTGATTGTATCTGTTCCGTTTATTATTGATGGCACGACTGTCGTGAAATAAAAAGAATTGCTTTGTTCCTCTCTCGGCCAGTAAATCAATCATTGGATATTAGGTAGCTATGATGGTTTATCAAATAAAGGGATCCTATATGTCGAGAGCAATTCCGCGGAAACCTTCCATGTTTGCACATGTAATGCATCCGATTTTTTATTCAATTAAGGGGAGGCTACATCATCGAAATACATAAAGCGGAAACATAAATAAAGCACCGGTCCGAATATTTTATCAATTTCTAGTCGACGTATAAAAGCCGTTACGACGGGATGTGTTTAAATCATCCTTTCCACAGATCCTAGATACGACACGTTTTATTTCGGTTCCTCTCCTTTTGTTTTAATGCCCACTTATATATGATATTTATTTAAACCCTCACCTTTCAATGCAACAATTTGTAGATAACAATTTCTACAAAAACTTTTATGTAATTGGTACACACTAACATCAATTTTTAAGATAATTAAAACTGTAAAGATAAGAATTGCCTAAAAAACATCTACAATTAGATTCTATACAATAAAATTACTAATACTATCTAAGCCTAATCATAAGGATGGTTTCGACCTCTACTATGTGGTACTTCATTATTAGAATTAAAAGTATGTTTTTAACCACACAAATTTTATTTATTAAAAAATAAAAATATATGACTTATGAAGGTCGTTATCAAGTTTTTATTTAATAAAATAAAATAAAACAAGTTTTTACAACAAAAATATTTATTGAAAAATCAATTTATTAACGACTTAAGTTTCGACTTGTGAAGGTCATTATCAATGTGAACAAGTTAGAAAAAAAAAACATTTATATGTGTAGACAAAACATCATTAGAGGGAATTAGAAAGCGGATTACATAAAATTAATAATTACAAATAAATAAGAAACAAATGGCACAGCAAAGTACTAAGAATAGATTAAATTACAATGGATTACATTTTTAGAAAAAGTAAAATAACACAAATAATGTAAATAATGAACATAAATAAATTTAATTTACATAACATTGAAAAGAGGTGAACTATATAGGTTTAATTCTGACTGCTCATGATACCGAAATGATATGTGCTGTTTAGCAAAATTTAGATTAAATATTTTTCTTCAATTAATAGTCATTTAAATATCCGCTAAGAGTGGGCTCAGAGGAGAACCCATTGACAGTCCAGTAGTTTGTTTATAAAATTTATTATTAAATTGGAAATAATTTTTATTTAAGCAAATTTCAAATGCATTTTTATAAATCTGTTTTCGTG
The DNA here is from genome assembly GCA_030264575.1 of Tachinus sp. AB-2021. Classification (NCBI taxonomy): domain Eukaryota; kingdom Metazoa; phylum Arthropoda; class Insecta; order Coleoptera; family Staphylinidae; genus Tachinus; species Tachinus sp. AB-2021. The sequence goes on along the minus strand of JARJEC010058213.1, from coordinate 9,021 downwards.
ATGGGATCTAAGTTATTTTTATCTAAAATATCTTGAATAATTTTTAGACACTCGTCTGTCGGGATATNGTTGGGGTAATTATTGATTTTAGATGATGACATAGCAATTGCGAATTTTTAACTGAACGTTTTGAAATAAAATTTGTAAGTTTTTTGAAAAGGTGGTTTAGTTTTACTGCTAATTTTTGTGAGGGACTATTGATGTAGGAAACTACTGGTCTACTGGTCTTGGAGCTAGGGGATTTTTATTGATAACTTGAGATTTTTCAAAATTTGAAAGAATGACATTTGTATCTTTTAGCAGAACTTTAATTTTCGATTGGTATGATGTAGTTGGATCTTTCTTTAAGAGAGTTACATTTTCCGATTTAATAATTTTTTCAATTTGGTCTACATATTGATTTTGATTTAAAATGACAATTTAATTTGATTTATCTGCTTTTGTTACAGTTAGCGAATGGAGCAAAATTTTGAATTCTATTGATTTAATAATTGAGAAATCTACAGGTGGCCCTTTTGAATGGAAATTAATTATAATATATATGTGTGCTAGCGGAATCATTTTCGGCTTTTTTAAACGCTATTTCTGATTCTACCATCATTCAGGTTTTGCCGATTTATTATTAATACCTGGACTGTAGTTTGGGTTTTGGGATAGGAAATCTTGTTCTCTCTGAGTAAAAATTGCTTTTGATAAGTTAATAAATTTTGAATTTGGTGTTGTGTTAACTATAGTGACTGGCTTTAATATTTTATTAATTAATGATTCTAATTTCTTTTTCTGGATGATACATTTTTTATGAACGGTCTTGTTGACATTTTCTGTAACAAAATCATCTGTCTAGATATTAGAAAACATATTGGTAACGTCAAATGATACTAACTATGAATTTTTGGGGTAATTATTGATTTGAGATGATGACATAGCAATTAAAATTAAAATGACAATTGAATTTGATTTAATAAAATTTAATTTTTAATTTTGTTGATTTAATAATTGAGAAATCTACAGGTAGCGCTTTTGAATGCAAATTAATTATATTTGATATGTGTGCTCGCGAAATAAGTCTATCTTGGGTCTTTTTTTACGCTATTACTGATTCTACCACCATTAAAGTTTTTTTTACATATTAGATGATTTTGTTAGCGAAAATGTCAGCAAGATCGTTCATAAAAAATGTATTATCAGGAAAAAGAAATTTGAATTATTCATTAACAAAACATTAAAGCCAGTCACTATAGTTAGCACAACACCAAATTCAAAATTTATTAAATTATCAAATCAAGATTTCCTATCCCAAAACCCAAACTACAGCTCGCATATTATTAATAAATCGGAAAAAAACTTTAACGGAGGTAGATTTTATGTATTTTTTCTGTAACTTGTTCACACTTGATAATAAACCTTCACAAGTCGAAACTTAAGTCGCTAATATATTGATTTTCAATAAATATTTTTGTGGTAAAAACTCAGTAAATTGTTTTATTTTATTAAGATTTATTTTAGGTCTCTAAATAAAACCGAAAGATTGTTTAATGCAATATTTGCTGTCCGAATATGGTAGAATTCAACAATATTCATTCTGAAAATTATAAAATGAATTTATATTTGTGGAGTTTTAATTTTATTACTTTCAGAATGAAGGAAAGATTATTTCTTATAACCAAATTGAAAAAAAAATTCAAAATGTTCTTTTTTTAACTATTTAATAGACTTGGATTTAATTTTTTTATTAACTATCTTATTTTTAATATTTCCATTATCATTTTGTGTAGTAAAACGTTGTCCATAAATTAATCATATGAAGAGATAAAAGTCCGACGACGAAATCGAAAAAAAAATTCAAAAAGTTCTTTTTTTAACTATTTAATAGACTTGCATTTAATTTTTTTATTAACTATCTTATTTTTAATATTTCCATTATCATTTTGTGTAGTAAAACGTTGTCCATAAATTAATCATATGAAGAGATTGAAGTACGACGACGAAATCGAAAAAAAAAATTTCAAAAATATTTTTTTAATAATTTAATAGACTTGCATTTAAATTTTTTTAATAACTATCTTATTTTTAATATTTCCATTATCATTTTGTGTAGTAAGTCGTTGTCCATAAAGTAGTCATAAGAAGAGATCCAACTCCGCCGACTAAATCGAAAAAAAAAAAAATTTCAAAAATGTCTTTTTAATAATTTACAGTTATATTTTTAATTAACTATCTTATTTTTTATATTTCCATTATCATTTGTGTAGTAAGTCGTTGTCCATAAAGTAGTCATAAGAAGAGATCGAAGTCCGCCGAATAAATCTAGCGGCTCGTTCCGGGGAAAGCATCCAATATATCCTCGTCGGCGTTTATCCCTTGCCTGAGATTGTCCGGCTCGTCCAGATTAAGCTAGAAATTGACCTGATCGAACCGTCCCTCATTCACACGCCGTTGGGCAAATCGCCTGTCACACTCCTCTCACATTCGTCCATCCGTCCATCCATTCCGACCTGGCGATAGCATATTGGATCAGCATTCAGATTGATTGACTGTGTTTACACATGCTTGCTTGGACACATCGATGCCCGTCGCCCGGAATGGGTACCCGAAATTATTACCCCATCACGCGCTCTCCCACGTCCAAAGAATTACTGCCTGTAATTTTGGGCCGATCCGGCGAATAAATATAATGCGGTTCCGCATCCATTTAACATCGACAATGGGTCCTCGCCTAAAGTACACACATTTATCTGTAATTATTGCAGCTTAGATTCGATTATACGCCTCGTCTAAACTTTATTTTGCACAAATATGGCGTTAAATTGTCACCGATCTGTTCCCACTCGTTAAACATATCTATTTAAAACAAGCATTTTATAAATTTTATCCATAGAAATAAATCTTCAATTTATGTTGAATATATTCATATAATTTATTTTTTGCAATGATTAAATTTAATAAAAATTTCAGTTTTCCTTAGAATTACAAGTAGGGATAGTTTGCCATATTCGCATACATATTAATAATAATAAGAAATATTTTTCGTGAAAAGATATATAAAAAGTTTTACATAGTAATAATAATGTTTAATTTAATTTCGATAGAATTCTGCTACATTTAGGTTCTCGTATATGTTCATAGACAAAATCATTGTTTAACATCCCCTTGTTAATTTCATCCCCTCATTTGCGGCGAATGGAGGGTATGGCCTTGTTGATCGCTCAGGGCCCTAAGAAAGATCGTTTTGTGCTACACGTGATACAGTTTTGTATGTGACAGAAAAGGGGAGAGGCGTACACAGGGGCGGAATATTATTTACACGCCACTGCATATTGGCGACCGACTCTCTTTGGGCGGAGCCGTCCATCCGCAGCCTGTATCTTTCTGTACTTTTGTGCACATGCACATGTCTGGAGCACCACGTGGCGGCGGCTACAGTACAAGAAAACCGGTTAAGCCGCGATACGTGCAAATCGACCAATGATGCGTAACATTGCATGCAAGGACAATATATATAAATAGCATCATTCTGATTCCATATCGGCTCAATATAAAATTTTAATTTAAAACAATCTGGATTACTAAAATGTTCCCAATAAAATAATTGATATTTTAATACCAAATATTTGCATTGATAAAAAATCTGCCGAAAGTATAATCAATTGATTTTTCGGCGTGCATTGGGGTGGGTGGTGTTTGCGGGGGTTGAAAACAGAACGCAGCGCGCGTATTAACCGATTTATAGAATGGATTTAAGCCGGGCCCCGTTTTAAACGGGATTGTTTTAATGCCGTTTGTGCTAATCGAATTTGCTCTGATAAGGGGTGTTAGTGCTCCCCCTACACATACATATATGCTCCACACAATGTATGCGCGGATGTGAGCGTGTTACATGTGTGTATGTTACGTATAACGCGATAGCATTTTCATATTACTAATTCGCATGTGCATTTCAATCGGTGCCATTCAGAAAGATCGGCCGACCGATTAAAAGGAACTTTAAATAACGGGACTAGTAAGGGGTCCAGTTAATTAATTGGCATAGACTCGATTGTTTTATTTGTTTAAATTTGTGCATTAATTAATATAACATATAAATTACTCAAGTGCATATTTATTGTTAATTAACCCCTCTTTATTAAAATACACAATATAGGAACTCATTTTAATTATGAATTTCTATATTGAAATCACATCAATTATAATTAATAACTTTTTCAGCATTATATTTCAGTTTTAAATGAATCCAGAACCCAATAATTCACTTCATATTTTATTCCACATAATGTTCATAAAGTTATGATTATTTGTGAATTCTTATTTTAGATAAAAATTAAACTTATTTAATATGCATATTAAAACCTGAAGGACGGCCGGTTATTTGATTAAAAATAATTTCGTTTTAAAGGATACTAAACTAACTGTCTAGAGCAACCAATGTAATTTACAGACAACCAGTATCACAACGCCAATCTGGAAACGTTTCGGGCGCTAACTACGTGAGCCCTTCATCAGTGCTAAAAATAATTTAATTGATAAAAAATACAATTATAACAAAGATAAAAACAAACAAAAAAACTAAATAAATGAACGTCTTGTGATGCAGTGAGAAAAAAAAGAGTTAATATATCAATAAAGAGATTATAAAAAAAACAACAAACACAGAATCTATTTGGCGTATGTACACACATAATTACACAAATTATACAAATTACATTGGATTGTATCATTTGTTCGTCGTTTTCCTATTATTGTATGTGAAATAGGTTTGTGTACGTAAATGTTTAGATTTAGCTCTTATAACAATTGTGTTTGTGTATGTAAGTATATATGTATATGTATGTGTGTATATATATATATACAAGTGTAAAACAAATATGTTAACAACACAAATAAATTCATATTCTTAAATTCTTATTCTATTCTTAAGAACAAAAAGCGAAAAAACTTATCGAATTGTTAGCATTTATTGTGGTGGGTGAATACAAAAAAAAAATAAATTATTATTATTAATTTGCAAATATATGTCCCAACAAATTAAATAAATAATTTTAACTAAAAGTCCTAAGAAACTGTCAAATTTTATTTTTTTAAATTATATTATTAAATAAATAGTTTAAATTAATTGATCCAGTTTCACGTTGCGTTGTTAGAGTAAAACAATTTGGTTATGGCCGCTTGTAGCAATGAAATTGAATAATTAATTTTAAATTTTTTAATTTAAGATAAACTTATCAAAATATTGTTAATAATAATAGGTTTTATTAGAGCTTCTGTCGAGACGAGACGAGAAATCTCGACCGAATCTCGTCGAGAAAATAACAAACATGATCTCGTCGAGATCTTAAAATATCGATCTTGCCGAGATTCTCGACATATCAATCTCGATCTCGAACAGAATTTATTTGTGTTGTTAACATATTTGTTTTACACTTGTACAGAAAAAAAAATACACATACACATACACATATACAATTGTTATAAGAGCTAAATCTAAAAATTTACATCTTGAATCTCGACAAAATGTTGACAAGAACTTAAAAAGATTAAAAAATATTTTAAATTTTACAAATAATATAACAAATGTATTAAATATTTTTTACTTAAAATAATAATTTTAATTATATACTTTTTTAAATGCGAGATCTCGTTGTGATCTCGCTGAGATTTCGTCTTAGTCTCGTCTCGACCGTGAAAAAAATATCTCGTCTCGATCTCAATCTCGATTTCGAGACGAGATCGGGTGTTTTTTCGTCTAGGCAGAAGCTCTAAGTTTTATGAAAAGATTTAGATTTCTTAATTAGTAAGTAAAAATATGAAAACTTTCTTCGACGTTGGGTTTGCATTCTCAGGAAGCATTGGAGTCTCCCGAACTCTACCGGTCAAACAAGAAAGGAGTGGTAAGAATAAAAAATTTGAAAAATGAAAAGAAAAACAACATAACAATTGCAAAAAAAACAAAGTGATCAAATGAAAACATAAAAGATTTTTAAAAAAAATTTTTGGCAGTTTCAAATACTGTTGGTATTTTATCAAAATTGAAAAAAAATGTATCAATGAAACCCAAATAGAGAATGCCCCAAACAGTAACTACTTATTTTGAGGCATTCTCTATTTGAGTTAAATTTGAACAAATGCAAATAAAACCGCATAACAATTGCCAAATAACACAAAGACATCAAATGAATACATAAAAGATTTTTTTTAAATTTTTTAGCAGTTTCAAATACTGTTGGTATTTTATCAAAATTGAAAAAAAATGTATCAATAAAATTAGGCTCTCTTGAAAATAAAGAAAGCCCCAAAAAGTAACCAGTTTTTTGGGGCATTCCATATTTGAGTTAAACCCTTCTAGACTCTCTTGAGAATAGAGAATGCCCCAAAATGTAACCATTTTTTTGGGGCATTGTCTATTCGAGTTAAACCCTTCTAGACTCTCTTGAGAATAGAGAATACCCCAAAAAGTAACCACTTTTTTGGGGCATTCTCTATTTTAGTTAAACCCTTCTAGACTCTCTTGAGAATAGAAAATGCCCCAAAAAGTAACCACTTTTTTGGGCATTCTCTATTTGAGTTAAACCCTTCTAGACTTTCTTGAGAATAGAGAATGTCTCAAAAGGTAACGACTTTTTTGGGGCATTCTCTGTTTCAGTTAAACCCTTCTAGACTCTCTTGAGAATAAAGAATGCCCCAAAAAGTAACCATTTTTTGGGGCATTCTTTATTTGAGTTAAACCCTTCTAGACTCTCTTGAGAATAGAAAATGCCCCAAAAAGTTACCACTTTTTTGGGGCATTCTCTATTTGAGTTAAACCCTTCTAGACTCTCTCGAGAATAACGAATGCCCCAAAAATTAACCACTTTTTTGGGGCATTTTCCATTTTAGTTAAACTCTTCTCGCTTATTTTGAGAATAGAGAATGCCCCAAAAAGTAACCAGTTTTTTGGGGCGTTCTCTATTTAAGTTAAACCCTTCTAGACTCTCTTAAGAATAGAGAATGCCCCAAAAAGTAACCACTTTTTTAGGGTATTCTCTATTTGAGTTAAACCCTTATAGACTCTCTTGAGAAATTCCCATTCTTAGAAGGTTTTGATTCGTTGTCTATTTGCCAAAATTTTTTTCATAAAATATATTTCAATAGTTGCATTTTTCTGGTGGTATTTAAAGCACCTCTAATGCGCGGACTTTATTCCTTTTTAAATTGTAATAAGTACAAAATTTTTTTATTATGTTTGAGAAATGTTTCATGGTTAAGATGTAGTTGTTTAATGGTCGTTCTATTTATTAAGTAATTGTCAATTACATGCATTAAAGAAATAAATAATAATAGAAATACATAGACGTTGGCTAAATGATCTGCGTTATAAAAACACCCAAATTAAAAAATAAAAAAATAATGAAAAAAATTTACTAAAAATACGGATTTTTTTTAAAATATTTATTTATATTATTCAAAATTTTATTTTATAATACGAAAAATTATATAACAATACAAAAACATCAAATAATTAATTACTACGCCATTACTACATTTTGAAATAAATGTTTCAAAAATTCACATGAATTTATTTCAAAATGGAGTAATGGCGCCGTAAATATTTAATAATTTCAAAATGCAGTAATGGCGTAGTGATTATTTAATAATTATAATATTCTAATTTCAACTTAGGCTAAATTTAAAAATTTAAATTGTAAATAATTATTATTTACAATATCTGTAATTGTTTATAATACAAGAGACAGAATAATCAAATTGATTCACGTGTGTAGTGACACCACACCACCACTCACATTTTGACTTTATTGAAAAAAATAATGTTTGCATAACTTTTTTATTTAGTTTTTATAGTTTAAAAAATATATTTGCTAATGATTTGAGCAAATTGGTTTTCTGCTTTAAAAAATATATTTCAATTAAATATTCAGCTTTTCTAAATTTTGCATATATATAATATTATAATTATTAAATAATTACTACGCCATTACCACATTTTGAAATAAAGTAATGGAGAAATAAATGTTTCAAAAATTCACATGAATTTTTAAACATTTATTTAAAAATGGAGTACGCCATTAGTCCATTTAAAAATTTTAATTGTAAATAATTATTATTTACAATATTCGTAATTGTTTATAATACAAGCGACAGAAAAGAATAATCAAATTGATTTAATTGTGTAGTGACACCATATCCCCACTCACTTTGACTTTATATAAAAATTAATGTTTGTTTAATTTTTTCGTTTTTGTAGCTTAAAGAATATATTTTTTAATAATTTGAGAAAATTGATTTTCTACATTAAAAAAAAATAAATCAATTAAATACTCAGCTTTTTTTAATTTTGCATATTATATAATATTATAATTATTAAATAATTACTACGCCATTACTCCATTTTGAAATAAATGTTTCAAAAATTCACCTAAATGTTTAAATAAAGGTTTAAAAAATTTACATAAATTTTTGAAATATTTACTTCAAACTCGAGTAATAACGTAGTAATAATTTAATAATTTCAAATTTCAACTGAGGCTAAAGTAAAAAATTTAAATTGTAAATAATTATCACTTACAATATTCGTAATTGTTTATAATACAGGAGACAGAAAAAATAAACAAATTGATTCACGTGTGTAGTGACCACACACTCATTTTGACTTTACAGGAAAATTAATGTTTGCATCACTTTTTTTTTAGTTTTTGTAGTTTAAAATAAATTATTAGAGATTTGAGCAAATTGATTTTCAGCTTTAAAAAAATAAATCATTAAATATTCAGTTTTTTTTATTTTGCATGTATGAAAAAATTTGATTTTGATTTATATATACTTAAAATTTCTTATGAAATATTCCTTGATGAACAGACATTTCATTTCACACTAAATCAAGCTATGAAATCCCATCAATTTAAGAATAGTTCAAAAAATTATTTAACTAAACGCTGTGCTATACAAAATGGGAGATTAAAAATGGCTTTTCATATGTCGATGCTTTTTATATAAATTTGTATAGAATATTTCCATTCGAATTTCAGATCG
>JARJEC010058203.1:0-23263 GCA_030264575.1 Tachinus sp. AB-2021 | reverse complement strand
TTTTTGTTTCATTTTTCATAAATTTAATATTCAGTTATATTTATTTTTTTTGTAATTTTATTGTATATTTTATGTTTAATTAATAAATATAAATAATAAATTAATTTTTTGTAAGTTTTTTGATATTTTCCTTTATTTATTTTATTATTTATTTTTAACTTAATTATAACGTTTTTAAATTGGTTTATTTAAGTTGTTTTTTCTCAAATAGATAATATTTTTCAATTTTTTTGTTATGTATCATTTTTTATTATTTCGTTATATATGTTATTATTCCTATATTTTTTGTTAAAAATATTTTGTTTATTTTTATTAATTTTCTTTTGTATAATTTTTTTTGTATTTATTTTAAACACATATTTAAACAAAATGATTTGCTTTTTATTCAATCTATCAAACAAACAGAAAACAACGTTAAAGTTTAATATGATAATAAAAAAACAGATTTTTTTACGTTTAACGTACATATTTTAAATTTGCAATTATTTTCACAAAAAACTGTTGCATCTAGTCAAGACGGCAAAATAAAGGAACTGAATATATGAGTTCTGTTAAGTTATCTGTCTGTACTTTTGTTATAAATTTAAATACATATGATCCGATTCTAACCGATTTAAACCCGTCGTCCTCAAAAAGCACACAAAGTGGAGCAGAATAAATATATTACCAGAATAGATTGTACATTAGTATTATTCTATTATTCAGCCTATTGTCCTTTAAAAAATCGATATACATTTTATAAAAACTAAAACAATGTTTGTCATTATATTTCCGTGTAACTAGGTCAATCAAAAGAAAAATAGCAAATAAATAAGATAATTGAAGATCAGATTAGCCATAAATAAAACTGCCACAATACTATTTAATAAACAAGATTAAATGTAAATATGTACGTAACCCAATAATAAAAAAGAATGAGATAATAAAGCAAACAGTGCGTTTTGCCAAGCAGTGCAAAAACAGCGTACACTTTTAACCTTTATAAAGCAAATATGTAACAATATTACACATGACGCGCCAGGCAATACGCAGGTTTCTTATAATTTTCCCATTTAAATATAGACAGACCAGTTACGTTTACACACGAATCGCACCGAGGCCAATGTCGCCTAGAAGCTATTTTAAAAGATGACACAATACATTTGATTGTTTTAATTAAACCGTAACAAATCGGAAATTTCACACCAATTACGACGACCCCATTAATGCGTCTTCTCGGCACGCAATTAGCAAAAAATAAAAATAAAAAAGGGGGCAATTACGCAACGTAGTAATGGTGGAGGCGCCGGGACGGTGACACTATTGCTCGTCGGGTTACCCTTTTTATCTCCTCCTCTCTCGTTCTCGTCGTTTCGCAACGGTGAGATCAAATGTATCGCGGCGCCTTCCGAGTACAAAGAAAGATTTACTGCTTTTATTTTATAATTAGCCGTTGTAATGTTTTTAGAATCCGTTGAGGTATTGAAAGATTTATTATGGACTTCAACAGATTGTCTTGGTGTTAGATAAAAATTGGATTTTATGTCAACAGGTTCTATAAATACAGTTCCAAAAAATATTGCCGCATTTTATACGGTTTTTATACAATACAAATGCATTTGTCAACCGGTTTGTTTACTTTTATTTGCCAAAATTTAAAAACGTTTTCAGTTTTTATTTTTCCTGGACTTATTTAACGTATCGTAATAATAACATATTTATTATACACGGTGGCAACTTGTTGTTTAAACACTACTAAAACTAATATATTAATTTTAGTAGTGTTTGCTGGATTCAATATAGTGAGAGTATATAAAAATTTCATGCTAAAAAAGTAAAGACTGAGAAAGTTACAAAACGGTAAAAAATGTAAAAAGCATAGAATTGTATAAAGTAATAATTAATTAGTGGAAATAATAATATTTACTTTCATAAATTATAATAAAATATAATTTATTATACAGATAAATAATACATAAAATCCCTGATTATGTTGCTTATACTGTTAATATTAAATTAATAAAAAATCTGTTATACAAAAAGTCATCTTGTATTGTTTATATCAGTCTATTTTTAGATATTCCATCAATAATAATGCAAAATGAATCAAATTTCAACAAAATTTCTTTAATAAATTTAATTGGAACTAACTCGTGATCAATTCTTCAATTACAAATGTTTCGGTCCAATTCGCAATCGATTATAACGTTGATTAAATGATACGCAATGCGAATAAATTAAAAACATTCAATTTATGAAATTTCACTGTTAACATATTCGCTAAATTAATTTTCATGATAGTTTTAAAACCCAATTAATTTTACAAATCATTTTATTATTATATCAATTTAATCCATTTATTAAGTGGTATTAGTTGTTAATAAATTTATAATTAGATTAAAAATATAACCTGCAGTTATTCATTTATTTATTTAACGGTATTATATGCATTTTACATATTAATGTAAATTGATTTTGTTTTGATGAATGTATTCTATGTGTTACATGTGAACTGTACCAATTTATACATTTAAATTAAACAAATCTGTCCAAATATTTGTCACAATTTTAATGAGGGATAGCAAACGTGATGCCTTTAACGACTCTTACTTTATTTATTAAACAAACCTGGCAATGTAAGAGAAAAGTTGTATTTATAAAAGCACGTAAAAGGATTAAAGTGCTCCTTTGCATATTTATCATGCAGAAATATTTGCTAGGTGCCCGTATATGAACCCAGCAGTGGGATAGCATTGTAGTGCAAATATAAGTATGTAAAGGTGAAACAGTAAAAAATGTTTTATGGCGTATGCTGTAATACAATTCGTACAAAAAAATTGATAAGATTTAATAACTGAAAGTGGTTTTATTTGTTATTATTACTGTGGGTATATTTGAGATAGACTGGATTCATTAATTCTATAATTATAACTTTCTTGGTATAATAAAAATCAATTTGATTAACTGCAAATTTGCTTAGGCAAAATATTATTATTGTAATAAAATATTTATTAATATCATCATTGTTCAATGGATGTAAGAATTTTAATTCAATATTTAAATGTATAAAATTTATTATCAAATAATTATAAGAATATTGATTGACAAATAAATATTCTTATAATTATTTCATAATGAAATAAATATATCGAAATAGATTATAAAATAAACTTTTGAAAAAACTAAGTGATAATAAAATGTTTAATTTATAATATGAATAAAATTTATTGTTAATGATATTACATTATTTCAAAGAATCACATTCATATACTAAAAATAAATAAATAAATCATTTATTTTATGATAAACAATTATATTATTGCCCTTTGTTAATTGGATCGATATTAACGTTGGATTTATTGATCGAATGAGCATTATTACCGGACATTTTTTTCATTGTTCTAAAATTTCAGTAGTTAAACATTAGACTAAATTTAATTACATAGATATCACGGCAGTATAATTTTTTAAACTATTTTTTCTTTGTTTCTTAATATCAAACTACTTTGAATAATATCAGATTTTACCAAAGGTTTCGTCAACTTTGTTATTTTAATCACACTGTATATTTAATAATTTTTGTAATTAATGTATTATACAATTTTGCAATTAAAAATACATTCTAAATATTTCGCAACAACTTATAACTTTATTAGCCCTATCTATTAATGCAATTGTATTTCATTTGATATAGGAATTAAGACTTACCAATCGTCATTGCGCAATGCTTATTAACTATTAATCTCACTCACCTGTAACAAAACAAATTAAATTAAATAAATACAAGAATATTAAACTAAAACTATATTTATTTTGTAGAAAGATCTTCTCTTGAAGTTAAATTTAACAGATTATAAAATAAAATGTGTGCAATAGTATGTCATGACAAGGTTGTCAAAGATTAGTTATTAGTTATAAATTACGAAGGTTGCATTTCTGATCAACTGTAGTTTCAAGAAAGCAGTCCAAAATACGTAGTATGTATAAACTTAATATCAGTAAAACAAGCCAACTGTTCCCCTTTAAATACCCCTTTAAATTTAAAGTAGACAACGATGCAAACGAACGTACAAAAAAGTTGATTGTATACAAAGATGTGATAGTTTTCCAAGAAGTATCATAATCAGCTTCACGGCTACATGAATCAACATACAACAACTCGGTTTTTTAAGAACAGAGTTCAACTGCAAAAGTCTATTTACAAAATTACGAAAAAATTTAATCTGACTGGCTAAAGTCAACTTTTGTGAAATACACCTAAAAGGTTAGTACAAAAGAATGCAGCGATAAATACTATTAGCTTGATTAGTCGTGCACTAAAAATCGTCATACAAACTATTCATGGAAGAATTTAGCACAAAATTAACGCACACATTAGCAGAACTCAGTTTGGTTTTTGAAATAACCTTGGAGGCAAAGAAGTTTTGTTTACAGGCAATAATAATGGTTGATTCATTTAGAGGTACCTTTTTTTCATTTTATGACAGATTAAATATTCAATATTGCTAGACAGATATTTCATTATGAAAAGACGCACAATTCACTGTACCAAAACGCACCATTCACTGTACCATCAAAAAAAAAACAAATAACTATTGATTCTTGATCAGGTAACAGAAAAAATGGAGATTCGTCGTGGAATGAGGCAGGAATGTATCCTCTCGCCCGTTTTATTTAACCTTTACAGTGAAACGATTTTCAAGGAGGTACTCGAAGAGGAATCGGTGGGAATAATTATAAACGGAGTACCTGTTAATAACCTCAGGTATATGCAGATGACACCGTCATGTTAGCAAGTAATCTTGAAGATATACAACACCTTCAAGAAAAACTAAATGCTCCATGTAACGAATACGACCTAAAAATTAACTTAACAAGAATAGAAATTGCCCGAGCAGTATTTGTAAAAATCAAGAAGATATTCAGCAGTTGGGACATTAATATAAATCTCAGGATGAGGATGCTACGTTGCTAAGTATTTTCCACGCTCCTGTACGGTGTTAAAACGTGGGCCCTCAAGAAGAACCACACCGACAAATTGCAAGCATTTGAAATGTGGTCCTATCGCAGAATGTGACGTATTTCCTGGACGGATAGGCTCACGAACATTGAAGGACTGTGAAATTATTAGCAACATCAAAAAGAGAAAGCTTCAATATTTGAGCCACTTAATGAGAGGCCCCGAAATTCTCGAGCTGATAGTAAAGAGGAAGATTAGTGGAAAAAGAAATATTGGCAGAGGTAGGGCCTCGTGGCTCAAAAACTTGAGGGACTGGTTTGGTTGTAGTAACACTCAGCTATTCCGTGCTGCAGTCAATAAGGTCCCAATAGCTATGATGACAGGAACCCTCCGATAGGAATAGAAGAAGATAGATTTATATTATTATAAAGATTATACAATAAAAAAAATTAAGAACCTCTAAGATCTATATGAATCACACTATACAAAAAAGCAAAATACTTCAACTGTGGTCTACTCCTATTATTCATCAAGAAAGTTTTTAAAAAGTTCAGTATAATAAAAAGATCTGAATAGTAAAAGGTACAGTAACTAACAATTGTATACTGGCAGCAAAATCACGTGATAGAGTATAAAATCAAACAACATAAAGCTTGCAAATTAGGTGGGTCAGAAAAAAGCTGTATTTTGTCGCCATTCATTTTTAATATCTACTCCAAAAAAGTATTCGTGGAAGCACTATATAAGACGCAAGGTATAAAAATAGATGGAGTAAACAATTTACAATACACAGATGATAGTAGCTGCACGCATGGCACATAGTCTGTTGTAAAGGGTTTCAACTTATTCTTAAGCATCGAGGTACTGTGCAAAATATAGACTTAGTACGCAAAAAAGAGTATATATAATCGTCAGGCACAAAATACAAATAGATTTAGTATGCCGCCGGATCAACTTTTTGGTCAAAATCGTGACCGGACTGGAACCAAAAAATCCGAGATCGGATCCGGCCGCATCCTGCCGGATCTATAAAAATATAAGATTAGTAGTGTTGAGGCGAGCCGATATTATATACGCGCCGCGAAAAGCATAGAAATTATTAAATTATTTTTTTTGTATGATGATGTATTGTTGCATTCAATTTGTTTTTCCTAAAATTGAAGAAAAAAGTTTTTTTCCAAATGGAAAAGCATTTTATTTTATTTTTATAAAATTTTCTTGATAGAAACATTGACAAGAAGTAAAAAACCGAAAAATATAAATTAATTGTTTTACAAAAATCAAAAGTAAAAAGGATGTGTTCTTAAATATATTTTGAAAAATTTTACAATTTAACTAATTTTTTTTCTGAAAATTTAATTTACTTTCTTTGAAAAAAAAAATTGTTTTAATTTTTGTTCTTGTTAATCTTTTCCTACATTTTTTACACCAAAAAGCTACATAAAGTTGCAAAGCAAAAAAAATTTGTAATTTTAAAACAGTAGTTTTTATAAAATTAAAAAACTGTTTATTATTAGTAATATTATTAATGTGCTTCATTAAAAATGGAATCAAAAACTGAAGAAAAAATATCTTAGGGAAAATAAAGGTTGTCTGCAAAATTTGGAGAATTAGACGGTACCGTAACCGCTTATTAAAGAGTCCACTTATGCTACATGTATATTTGCAGATGATGCAAAATTGTCTTATTATGAGAGTTGTCCATTACTTTTTCCATATTTTTTAAACATTTTTAATTACGAATATTTATTCAAATAATTCAAAGTAAACATTCGTTGGCTGAATCCGACCGAATAGTTATTGAAATCCGGCCAAAACCAAATCTTTGAAATATTGTCCATATCCGCCGGATACCGGATCTGCATCCGGTTCCGGTAACATTACTAGGAAAAACAAATAAGAAATCAAACAAACAATGGAATTAAAACAAATAGAAAAAATTATTTACCTAAAATGTACAAAATAAGCAAGATAAACAGCGAGTTTTTAGTTGAGACTGTACTAAGCAATAGGAGGTAGGGACGAAACAGGGTTGACGGCCATGAGCTAATAAAGATTTCCTATTGCCGTCACAATAAAGCTGTTTGGTTTTAACAAGACGGTGCAACAATACCCTTGCTGCAAGAATATCCGTGGACTTGCACGTGATACTTTTCCCACTTTTTATTTTTTCAGGTTTTGGAAATGTTCGTTGGCCTCCACGTTCTCCAGACCTTAGCAAGTGCAATTTCTTCCTCTAGAGTTACTTAAAATCTCGCGTTTATATAGAAAAACGTAAATTACGGGAATTTTTAAAGATGTTGTTTGTCGTGAGATTCAACTGATTGATCAGCAAACATTGTAAAAGTTGTGGGAAAACTTGCATGAAGGCGGTCAACATCTCTCAGACTTTATTTTCCAAACATAAGCTAATCAACATACATTTTAAAAATTCACCAAATATTTCTTTCAAAAAAGTCCTGTGACTACGAGGAACAGGAGAATTTACAAAAAAAGAATCTAGTACTTTGGATAAATAAAGAGTTGGGTGGTAATAAACCGCCTTAAAAAAGCTGAAAGCTACAAAATGTGGGTTTGCAGATTGTATCTTCTAAGAATCAAATCTAAATTACCGGATTTATATTCCGTGTAACAATAAAGTTATGGTAGTCAACAATGTCACTGACTAATATTCGCATTATTCTCGGTCTCTTGTGGTATTAAAATACTAATAAAATTAAGAAGGGAGATTAATACACGGTTCATAGGACTTTTTATAATATCGTATCTGTTGTCAACGTTTCGGACATTACTAATTGTCTTTCTTCAGTACAAAGATAAACAAAATTAATTAAATTACAATGAGTAATGTCCAAAACGTTTAGAACAGAAAGATATAAATAAAATTTGTTTCCTAGTCCTAGACCTATAATCCCTCTTTTCTATCTGCTGAAGGAGTTTTAACTAATAATATTAATTATAATTTTATACTACAAATCATAATTTAATTGCAATTTTAAATTACCTAATCGAACCTAATAATATTTAGAATATTATAATTAATAATAATTACAATACCAATACTTTCAAAAATTTATCTCGGGTGGGAATCAGACCCACAATCTTCTGATTGTGTGTCATGTCTTATACTTTTAAAAATAATATTTGTTTCTGAGATAATTATCGAAAAAATTATGAGTTATAATAAATTTTTCAAATACTTAAATACAATTTAAAATCAATTTCCTATTAAAATCTTTTAAAAATTATTTAATTTGCTAGATTTTTTTTTATTTTAGTAAATTTTTAAATAATTTGCGTGATTAATAGAAAATATAGAAAATTCCTAAAGATATTCATTTTCAGGAATTTTCCTTATTGTTTTGTATTTTTTAAAGTTATTAAATAAATATTATTTTTTAAATTTGAAGATTATATCAAGAAAGGTCCGATTTTTAATTAAAACATTAAATAAACGTGCAAAACATGTAAAAAAATTCATCCCTTTTTTAACAGAAATCCAATAAAAAAACTCCTCTATTGTTGCAAAAAAAGTATTAATATTTGAATGAAATCAGTGTCAACATCCTTCAAAATCCCATCTAAATATCCGTTTCATTTTATTTCGAATACAAACACAGGCACAATTTCTATCACGGAATATATATTTTTTGTATGCAAACAAAACCCTTTCATTATTGTAAGTATCTCTAATGACTTTACTGTGCATTCATCACGTTTTAAAAAAGTGATGGCACCGATAAATAAAACGCCATTCACCCAATTAATTCTCATCAATGTTTTAAATTTGCGAATAAAACTCGTCAGAGCTTTAATGCCAATAAACACCAAGCGCCATCTGCAATGCGAACGGCTGTCGATGAGTTTTAAGCTTTTTTATATAAATTTGTTATCAGCATAATGGACATTCGCAGCAGTCAAATAATACAATAAAAATAAGCAAATAAATAAATATTCAATCGTTAAATTAATGTTACTGAATCAGAACAGTAAATTGATAGATATTATATGCACTTTTTAATTTACAGTGGCATTGATTTATTTGGTGTTTTTGTATAACAGAACAAATTAAGCTTTTAAAGGATCATATTTTATGTTTTACTTTCGCATCCACTAATTTGTTTCATTTTTTGAGATACGCGATTAATTTTAACAGTGAGCATTAATGATGCTAATTTAATTTTACGCTTGGCATTGTTCAATGTTGTAATTACAAGAAATTAGTCTTTTTTTGTTCATATTTGTTCCAGTTTCGTACATTTATTTTCTCTCTTGTTTCATAAATTGTATAGTAAAATTAAATAAATGATTGGTAATATTATCAAAAATATTTGTTCATTATTCATTACTTAAAACGCAGAACGAATTAATTTCTCTTGCATTGTAAAACATTCAATATGTAAATTTGATTCGGTTCAAATTTAGCATTTTTATCTCATGAAAATAATAAAAGTGGTAATTATTTAAATCTGCCTTGATTTGATCAACGTTGCTCAAAAATGTAATTTACTACGAGAGATTATTATGATGAAGTTAAATTGTATAACGGTTCGGTGCGTTGCCTTCTGTCTAGACGCGTCAATAAAAGAAACATATCGCACGAAAACGTTCTCTTGTTTAACTTTTTCTTCCTGCTTCTCCACTCTCTCCTAACGCAAGATTATATCGCAAAGACTAATTGAATGAGACCCACAAAATTACATTTATCCGGGGAAAATTTTCTGAACGCCGCCAGATATCATAATCCCTCTCGACTTAGTCGTAAAATTAACTTGAATTTATACTGGACGTATTTCTGTCGCCCCCTTAGTTAATTTACCAAGAATTATTACTTGGTATTGCATATGCATATTAACAATTAATGCAAAATTTAAATTACATAAAATGCTTAGTATTTTAAGCTTCTCTGCGGGTTAACTTACCACGTGGCTGATTACTAATATTTTTTCTACTTTTACATGTGTGCGTTACACATTGACAGGTGACAAATTGAATTTTCTATTCCCGTAGTTTCAATAGTTGGCCTCAATTCAAGCCGCATGTTTCACGTCAACTATATATCCTCCCTTCCTCAATTTAAATATCATTTTCTATTGTAAAAGTAAATTTATACGCATTTCTGAAATTTTAATAAATAACACTGGACAAGCTAATACTCTAACACGTATACTTTCCATTATAAACGTAAATTAGTTATGTGTGTAAACCAGTGCTTCTTGACACTAGAGTAAACAAGGAAATGTTTTATTACAATTATAAACAAGAATTGTCTTCTAATTTATGACAAGTAAAAATGTATAAACACTTTAATCTCTCAATATTAAAAGTATTAATTATTTCCCAACATTTATAGCAAGTTTTCTTGAATTTGCATTTGACGTGAAACAACTATTCATATTTTATTGCCATTGCTTGCCATTTTTTTTTTAATTTCAACACTTCATATAATTTATAATATAATAATAAAATTTTAAAATTTATAAACCAAAGCAATAAAAATCTTGTTGAAAATTGATTCGTGTCATTAGAGTTTTTTATAAAATTGTTTCATCAACTCGTTCATATCTGATTATACCATGTTAGGCTACTATGTATTTTATGATATTTCGAAAAAATAACAAATGAAAATACATAAAATTTTATACTACTACTAATTTTACTATTACAATGTTTTTGACTAGTGAGGTCATTGAACATAATATATCCAGCTCATTGCACATCCCAGCATCCTTAAAATTTAATGGCGCCAAGAGTAATGCCCAATTAAAACAAAAATTCAATAATAAAATTGCCTTAAAAATTTTCGCTAAAAAGTACATTTAAAACAGGGGCCGCCATAAAACACAATATTGAGCATTAAGATACTGCTGGCATTTACTCCTGATGTCGTAAAAATGTAGTAAAACTATTTAGAACGTAAAACGTATACTTTTTATTTATCTTTACTAATTTTATAAGAATACAGCTGCTGAGACCCACACATGTAAATTCCACATTGTATACACAGTTTTCCACTCGGTAAAAAGAATTATTATGTGTGTTATTTTCACTTCATTATAAAATGCTTAAATTTTATTTATTCGCTCAGACCTCATTAGAACTTTATACAAACATAATAAGCAGTTTTCGCGAAATGCAGTATTCGCAGAATGAATAGATTATTTGGTGCAACTTAATTGCATTTACACTGTAATTTTCTTTTCTAAATTGCACATCTTCAATTTAAATTTCCGCATAGTATAAAATTCCTAATGAATCAAAAGACTTTATCATTTAGGAAAATACAAGCTGGACAGAGGCTGCAATCTGTAACATTTCATCGCTGATCCGGTGAAGTAAATCATAGAGTGAGGGGGTTCTACTCCTTAATTCTGAAATGGCCTGGATGTCGGGGCGGCAGAGCAAATGAGGTCGGAATAATTCCCGTCATGTACATGCCGGTTGCGAATGTGACCCGTGTTATACGTGGTGTGACGGCAATCAGTCAATCTGTCGGGAAGGTAACCCTCCACCATGAGAAATGAATCCGTACCTGGCATGGCGGAAGCCCCAAATGCTAAATAGTGCTAATTACACATCAAAGTCACGTTTTCGATGTAGTTCCCCATGCTGATGAAGAATTGTTTTATAAAATGATCACTAAATGGCCATCATTTGTCTTAAATCAATATTATTTCTATAAATTATACTCTTCTTAATTAATCTGAGATGGAAATTTTGAGTTTATCATTTGGTTGTCCAATTTTCTATTAACAAATGTATAAATTGCAATTTAAAACACCATAAATCTTGTATCTTTATGTGTCTATGAAGAAAAAACGGATTGAAAAGCTTGTCTTATTTTCTTTCCACTTATTAGTCTGTTATTTATAGCAATGTATCTGATTTTATAAAGCTCAATTTATTGGTTTGCTTTACTGAGGGGAATAGATAAGGCTCTTTAACCATAGAATTATATGCAGCTACTTTATGAGATGTTGCATTTTTAGTCCGGGAATATTGTCTGTAATTGTTTTTCTAAAAAATGTTAAATAAAATATTGTTATTTTGTCGTTCTATTGTAAAGTCCAGTAAGTTAATTTGGTTGTTTGTCCTTTTGCTTATATAAATGTTGCTTATTTCTTTGTAAATTTACTCAAGTAACGTGTAATGAAGACTGCGTTTTAGTCAAAACTACAGTCAAAATTTGACTAAATAAATTGTGATAATAAACACAGTAGTTTTATTTCAAAACTAAAAAAATGTGGGTACTTATTAAGAAATTGGAAATAGAAAATTCAAATAAATACTGTGCGATATAGAGAAGTGCAAACATTTTTAGAAATTACTACTAATGTGTATTATATAACTGAAAAAAAATATTTTTTTAAACTGCAAATACATCAAAAAGTGAAATCTTGAAAAATGCAATTACCAGGTACTACCTTGAGACCCTCGATATTGGGACTGGTTTCGATATTTTTTTTTGTTTGTTTATGTTTTACATCATTGCCCCTAAGTAAGCCGATGGCTTGTCATAGCGGGGTTTTGATGGGACCAACAGCTTATAAGGTGTCTTCCAAACCACCAGTGGATTGAAAGCGGGATTAAAATTGGTCAGATTTTTGGGGTTTGAACCCACGACCTCTAGCTTACTAGGCTAGCGCGTTACAACTGAGCTATCCATTATTAAATGAGAAAAAGCTGCTATCTTCAACTTGGTAAGCACGCCAGCCTCAACAGCATGAAATTCGCTCAGAAACACGAACTATATTAGTGATAGTAACAAACAATATCATGAGTGACAGTGACAATATAGAGGACCAAAATTTATGAAAAATAGATTTCGATGTTCCACATCTTCCAGGCATTCCGCGACTGCTCTCCTTTTCATCAATTATAATGGAATTGTGTATTTTTGTCTTGACTTCAGGTGCAACAATAAACCGTGTGTACCATCAATCCATTTTACGTAAGATCTGCAACAAAAAATCCTTCAAGTTTCCCGTTTCTTTCTTTATTTGATTTACAAGCTACTTTTAATTTTTCTTTTAAATCAAATTACAAATTAAGTAACATACTTTATAATGCTAAAGAAAGAAACGACAAACTTAGAGGATCTGGAATCTATAGGTTTACATGATTGTAACGGTGTGTAAGAAGGTCAAACTGATCGCTATTAAAAAAATTTGGGGCCAAAATTTTTTTGTCTTATACTAATTAAAAAAATTCACATTTATATTAAATGTTATTAGGTCCACACAAACAATTCAACATGTAATATGTTATATGTTTCACCCCTTAGATAAATTTTTCTACATTTTCAATATTGTCTTCCAAAGAAAAATGAAAAACCAACATTAGTTGGTTTATTCTAAAAGATCTGTATAATATATGTATTGCGGGCCCTGTTTAGCATTCGGTAATTGAAGAATAAAACTCAGTTTGAGAACAACGGATTTTATGACTGGAAAAAAGCAGAACGCCAAATAGCTTAGCATAACAACTCTGCGCGTCATAAATCTATTATCTCCAGTTTGAAAATTGGAGGACGACTCAACAATTTACTGTATGTCCAAATTGATAAAAAAAATTACTTATTGTAGAAACGTTCTGAAGAGGGTTGTTGCCGATGTGAATCAACTATGTTCAAGAGGCCTCGCTTTCAAAGGAAAAAATGAAAAATTTGGTGATCCGCATAACAAAAATTATTGTATGATTTTGGAATGTATATTAAACGATTTGGAAATCAAAGATTGATCTAGAAGTACTTATCAAAGACCGTTTACGATGAGTTTATTCACTTGATAGATCATAAGTCTTAAAACAGATCAAAGATGAAACAAGAAGGGCGATATATTTTTCCTTAATCATCGATTCAATACCAGATATAGCACATGGAAACCATTTTTTTTTTAAATAGGCAATCCGTGCGAAAGATTTTGCCTCAATGGGCCATACTGCTAAAAAAACATTTTTTTAAATTATTTTAGATCTCAAAATACTGGGCATTCTAAAGACTGTAGTCTGACAATCATGCGTCAGTATGTACAATGCCTTACAGACTGCAAATCAAAGCCAAGCCAAGCATAATAAAATATACAGATTGTTCGATTTAAAAAAATGTAGTTATTATAACTTCCGGTAAGACCAGAAGCGGTACTGTAAATTATTTTTATATACAAATAGCTGATAATCAACCAAGCAACTTTTATCAAATTTTTTTTGTTAATATTTTGATAATTTAACAAATATAAACTGGACTGAATAAAAAACCAACCACTCTGTATATCATCAAATATTGTACCACATAAATTTACTTTTGTCTTGAATAATTGAAAGAAGTTGAAATAGTACATATTATTACAAACTTTTCATTCAATGAAGCTTAAAACTTCCTTTATACTAAAAAAGAAAGCTTCAAACAATGTTTGTACTAACACAAAACCTCTCCAGAGGCACAAATAAAGATCATTTAAAATTATCGATTTACAAAGTTGCCTGACGCTTACCACCAATTAATTCACACGCATTTAAAATCCATTTAAATGTTTTATAATAAAGTACTAAATGGAACGCCAATAACATGTCCTGCTTCAATGCAATGCGGAAGTATCTAAAGTGCACTGATTATTTTTGTGGTTGTTTTCATCATCTAGTGTTATTATAGATGTAAGAACAATAATTTATAATAAGAAAATTATAATTATGATTATAATTAAAACAAATAATAGCACATTAGCATCATATGTATGATATTTGTATTTTGTAAGTTTAAACTAATGCAATTTTCGACAAATAAAATATAAAATGCAAAATTTGCAAACAGAATTGGATCATTTCAGTTCACATCGCATGAGAGTATTACGTGCAAACAATAATTAGTTTTAGTATACTACAACGCTATGTAAACCATTCCGAGACGATTTCAGTAACTATTGATACCCGAGTTGTGTCCGTTATCTAGTTGCTAAACTTCGTTCGACAAAGTTACCATCCGGATAACTCGTGAAATATGCACGATTTCGCTTTACTCATAACACGGTCCGACTAGTTCGGTATCCCTCGCTTCTGAAAATTCTCTTGATTTAATTCCCCTTAATGGCTTGTAATTATGAATTGATGAGCGCGCGATTTTGCAACTGTCTAAAGGTTAAGAATATGTACGCTCGTGTAGATATCCAACTCACGGCCGTCCTGCCAATTTCCGCCGCTTATATCATACAAGCTGTTTCAATCAGGTGCGTATTGTATCTGATTTCCGCGCATAGGAGACGTGTCGCATCCTATATGTTACTGGATACATATTTGATAGTATTCAATGCATCTAATAAATTATTTATAGTTTAGCTGTATGATGAAAATTACAATATCGTCCTTGAATTTTTATTAATATATTTTTGCGCGCTACCTCTAATAAACAAGTAAATTGCTGGAAGTTGTAATTATGCATGTATAAAAGTCGTAATTAATGTGTTACTGTGCGATTTATTTGTGTTGGATGGCTGCTTCAATAATTAAAAGGAATAAAGATAAAGGAAATTTCAATTTATAATTAATTGTGTAATAAGTACATTTATATATTCTTTTTGAACTTTTATTATTTTCTTTGAAATAAATCTTTTCCGTTGAAGATAAAAATAAAATATTTTATAGCAAATTTTTAAATTATTATTATTTTATATAAATAATTAATTAGTAAAAAAGTTAAACCTTCAAACATAATACTACATTTGTATTAACAAATAATTTGTTGTTTTATTTTATTTATATCTACGCTTAAAATAGAAAAATGCTTTGATGTTACCAAGAAAAATACAACATCAATATAATAAGTGATGATTTTCACATAAATGTAATGTTGGAAGAGTTGGGAACGTTCCAAGTATCTCGGATATAAATTAGACCATGTACGTTTTTATAATTTTTCCTTCCATATCAAATAAATTATCGCTACTTATTAAATTAAGTGGATAATTAGTCGTATGACATCCTCTTTCTCCGTTGTACTTTGTAATTATACAATGTGCAATGTTATATTGTTTTATAATGATAGGGAGAAAAGACATATAATTGATTGTATACATTTTTTATAGGAAACCTTGAAATACTCCATATATATATATATATATATATATATATATATATATATATATTATTTATTTTTATTGATTACTTTTAACGTCTATATGCTTTAATTCTAATTTATTGCGCGAATAATAATGGAAAGAAATATATTATGTTATATACTGAAATAAGAATAGGTAATTTGAAAGAACACATGACAAATATGTTTTACGGTTATTTTAAGCGTAGAAAACAACCATACAAAATCACTATAACGCGATATGACAGCTAATTTCTTCGAGCAGCCGTTAAGCCTGCAGCGAGCAAGCACAATGACGTTAATACATCTTGCTTTGTCACTGACACGCTTATATCCACACTCAGATTATGAATATAATAATGTATATTTGAGTATCATTTTTTTATGTAGATGAATTAATGTAATTAAATTCTCTTAGTGAAATTGCATTTTTTATAATCAGATTAAATGCAATTTATAATCGCATTGCACATATTTTACATTTTATATAATTTATTATTCTAATGTCCCTTCTTAATAGTTAAATTATAAATTAAATGAATTTTGTAATTAAAATATTAAATACAATTTATACATTTTGATAAAGCGGTTAGTATGCGCTTAAATGAAGACCCAACCGAATCAATATACTCACTCGTCCAAGTTTCTGCAAACATTTCACACAATTTACAAACACGTATATCATGCGATTTCTCAATACTTTTTTTACGATTAAATCCCAAAATTTGCCAAAATATTAAAATATTATTGCACAGACATTTTGTTACATGCTATCTGGATAAATATGGTATATTTTATGAAATTCTCATATGTACAGAAAATTGTTGCCAAAAACCATGATATAAAAAAAGATGTTTGAAAATATAATTTAAAAACTTTCTTTCCATTTTAAAACTCATTTTCCCCAAAAGCAACAATAATCGCTTTCTACCTTTATTAAATTTTTTCTTCTAAAACTAAAAAATATTTAAAAAAGGATTCAAAAATAAAACATTTTCATCCAAGACACCATATTTGTTTAAGCATTATTTTGAGAATCTGCAATCATAATTGGTGACCTTAACCTAAATGCAACAAAAAAAACGTAATTTGTCTTCCTAAATAGCTCCGATTTACAAAAATCTTTACACCCAAACTTTTATCATGGTTAACAACTGAAGCTCTTATGATCTCTTATTAGCCACAAATAATTTAAACAATCTCATAGGCTTCCTACAACTACTGCCCGACTTATGTTCCGACCAATCAGCTATACAGTATAAACTAAATACGCAAACCGTTCCGCTATCGTACCCAATTGAATATATTAGACAATACGACTTATGTGACATAAAAAAGGTAAATCAAGACATAATGAATCATATGAATACTTCTACCGACATCTCTAAAGAAGAACTATCAAACTTTCTTGCAAAATTGAGCATTCCAAACAACACTCCATTAAAAACTAGATCCCAGCACAACTATCCTCTGCTAGAATGTATCGGATAAAATATAAAAAACAGCTGTATAGAGATTTTAAACAAACAGATGACGCTATGATTAAAAAGGATTTTAACGAATTAAATAAAAACATTCAAAAACTCTTATATCACTACAAAGAGGAAAAATGGACAAAAACCTGAGACAAAACAAACGGGAAGAAAGGAAGAACATTCTGGTCGGAAATTAAAAAAATTAAGCAGATACAAACCTTCGATTAGAGTACACCCGATAATCGACCAAGACATTGCCGACACATTTGCTAGACACTTCACTAAAGCCTTTAGTTTTGGTTAGAACCCGGACTACAATGACGAAAAACGGACCGAACTTCACGACTGGTACAGCGAATACTTCAAAAGATTAGCACTTAACACCTGGCGACGAACTAATAAGTAAAGTGGAATATTTTTTAATTCTAAAATCCGGCAAAATCTCATCCCATGGCGGAGACAACATTCCGCAAAAAGTCCTGAAACGGCTGCACTCTATGCCTATATAATAAAAATTCTAAATTACTGCCTTCCCCACCAATATATCCCGGTTGAATTTAAAAGCGGAGTAGTAATTTGTATCCCTAAAAAAATCAAACCCAACATACCCTGCTAACTATAAGCCAATAACACTCCTGCCTGTTATATCAAAAATACTTAAATCCCACATTAAACAAAAACTAAATCCATCTTAATATTCAAATTATTAAGTTTGGGTTTTCTGAAAATAAATCCACCATTCACCCACTATGCATCTCTATATGCAAACATTTCATCTAGAAGGAGGACTGGTTGAACTCATCTTTAAACTCTCAACCCACAATGTCCCTTCTTACCTATATTCATAATCAAAAACCTGCTTGAAAACCGACAAATACGTGTCAAAGTAAGAAACTCCCTTTCTGATACTTTCTATCATGATCAAGGTATGTCACAAGGTTCTCCACTCTCCCCTTTTCAATACAACTTTTACTGCAGTGATATATATTTAATACACTCATTAAAAAATATTTTTACGCAGAATCATACATACTATAATATGCTGATGACACTGTACTGATATCACACACAAAAACCTAAAACTATCCAATCAACAGCTACAATTCTTAATCAATCAAATCTAAAAATGGTTTAATACATGGAGACTACACGCCAACCCCAACAAAGCCCAACTACTTATTCCATAACATCGCATATCCGGAAATTCGCCCAATATAAAACTTATGAGGTTAACGCTTTCATTTTAATGCAGTGTAAGAGTAAATGTTCATTTGAGGCTAAGTAGTCTCGAGACTAAAATAGAATTAAAAGCACTCTCTGAGACAAGTCGGTGCAAGTATCAGATCATCTGATCTTTAATCAAATTTGTTACAAGTGGGTATTTACACTGATAGCAACGGTTGAAATATCTTAGCCTGTGCGATTGTCAAAAGAAAATGGCGATTTATGTTAAGATATATATATATATATATATATATATATATATATATATATATATATATAAAATAGACGCCATACCGTTAATTTTTGAGTTACCGAAGTAAAAGAATCACAATGTGTAACTAATAAACGAAAGTTTTGTTGTAAAAAAAATTATGACAAAAAATGTACGATAAATGCCTCTTCCACGGTAACGCATTTCTACATTAAAGTACCTTCAAAATTTTAATCGGAATTGCTGCGATTTCAAGTCGTATGGCTTCTTTTAAATGAAGAATAGTTTTGTTAGCTAGATACACTTCTGACTTCAAGTATTCTCTTAAGAAAAAATCGCAAATTGGCAATTCGGGTGGTCATAAAACTGAAAATCAGGAAATCAGAAGTCCATGAAATATTCAACCGACGAGATCCATCGAAACTTTCGCGGTATGAACACTGGCTCCGTCCTCTTGAACCCAGGTGTTCTATCCTAACCTGAACTAACCTATCCTAACCTAACCTAACTTAACGTAACCTAACAACTATATCAAGCATTAAACGAACAGTGTCCCATTAATTTTCCTCCAAGTAAGAAATAAAACATTCTCAGCATTATGATTACTAAATTTCTCACTGAGTGCGCTCTATCCAACCAAAACTACAAATGTAGTTATTTTATATTAATTATAATTTTGTTAGGCGGAGATCAACGCCACCCTGTATATAAATCTAGTGTAGAATCGCAATTTTCACATCCTTGGCTTGGCATGTTGCAAGGTACGAGAGGTGCATAGCTGGAAATGTGTGTCTGTATCACATGCCGATAAAGATGTCTTGAAAGTGGGAATTGAATTCTAAAGGTGTGGTCTATCTACTGCGTTTAATCGCTGCGAATAAACACATGCGATTAAACAAACCGATTGCAAGCTTGCGTTCTATTAACAGTGACAAATCGCAACAAATTGCAAGCTTGCGATTGGTTTGTATAATTGAATGCAATTTATTCGCAGCGATTAAACGCAGTTGATAGACCATACCTTAAGAATTCAATTCCCACCTTCAAGGCATCTTTATCGGTATGTGATACAGACACACATTTCCAACTACGCTAAGAAAAATGAAAAACCTTCGTGGAAATACACCAGCTGAAAATGTCAAAGAAATCCATTTGTTTAAGAGGTGTTTTCCTTTTGTAAAATTGACTGGTAACATTATAACGTTTTATTTCAAATTCTTAATGATAGTCTCCATGTGTACTATAAAATAATTGTAGCCCAAAAAATCTGAAAATATAACTATACCACCCAAAAAAACATCATGTTGTCAGGTGGTTACAAATTGTCTTCATGTTTTTCCAAATTAAATGTTGCTCTTAGTAGCTTTGTAATATACAGAATATACTGTGCAACTACAATTGAATCTTCTTGTCACTTATATAAAAAATAATGAACAATGCAGTTTTAGCAAAAGTTCTTTGATATAAGACTTTCCCTTTGTTCGTTGTGAGAAGAGACGTAAATGTAGAAAATTTTATGATTTTTTTGTTATAAAACGTAATATAAAAAGAAAAACTAAAACATTTCCACAACATTTCTCATAAATAATTTGAAGCAAATTTATTAAAACTTTTTTTTAATTTGAATAACATTTCCATTCACACTTTTAGTATTTGTATTTATTAAATTTTACAAAATAACATTTAAAATTGAATTATTTTTATAAATGGTAAATTACATTAAACCCCAATTAATATAAAAACATTGTAGACATATAATATCAGAAATATTATATTTCCATTTCTAATATAATGCAATATAATACATGAGAAGAAAAATGATGTGTTATATTAAATATTTTAACATCCCGCGCAAAACCATCACAATTTTATATTGTTTTCTCTCGTCTTACAAGCCCCGAAACCCATTTGTTCTTATTAGATTAGGCAACACAAGCTGCGAGTTACTTAAGATTTGTTGAGGGGATATTTAAGTGAATTTTCCTTAATAGCACAGAAATTCGCTAGCACATTCCCAATGTCCATTTTCGATTAGTCTAATTACCCTAAGAGTTTCCTCATCAATCATGCATTGGGAGCGAAAAGTTTTTTTATTTAAAAAAACTCGATAACAATACGAAACAATAAGTGAAAAGTTCATTTTGATTGTACATTGTAATAGTTGCTCTGAACACTATTAGATTGCATATGACGGCTGCCTAATTACTGAGAATATTAATTGCGCTCGTTCTAAGTTGAGAAAATTCGTGCTAAAAAACTTTTACACGCTAAATTAATATACTCCATCAATTCAGATTATCCTTAATTAATAACGATATGTGCGATAAATTTGGTTCAAGGCTATTAATAAAAAAGTGACAACGTGTAAGCTCATGTAACATAGGTATAGTATTTAACATAGTTTGGTTTTGATTTGGATTTATAATTGATTATTGATTAAAATTTCCCCAAATAATTAATAAAGTAATTTGATAGACTAAGTCATTACGTGTAATATCGAGTGCGGGCCTATATTATAAATTAGTTGCGAGGATAGTTTGACAAATTATCCCCGTCGCCCGCAACCGGTCCATAACATTACGATCCAGTTTAATATCAAAAGCAAAAACGAAACAATAGACATTTGACGGGTTAACAAATCTGCGTAAATATATCATCATATCAAGCGTGCTATTTTTTGACTAAATTTGAATGGCAAAATGTTAGTATTAGAATTATTAAGGTTGGCTATTAATTAATGTGGCGCAGATTAAAGAGATAATTGGACAGTAACTAATATTCCGTGGTTTCATCGAGTCCAAAAAATGCAATTAAACATGTGTTCTGATAAGATACTTCAGAGCTATTTTTATGACATTCTATTTTGGTGGATCTAATTCAACAGAGATAAAGCAGTTGTGTGTATTTTATATAAATATATAAAAATCAATGCTTCATAGTTTATTTAACTTGTACATAATATGTTGAAGCTTTTAGCGACATGTTCATTTGTTGTGTCAAGTGTAATTCATAACATTTTAAAACGTTGTTTCATTTCGTAATTAAGTTCATATAATTAAATAATAATGTTTCAATTATATAAGTTACTTAAACTATTTATATGGATAATAAAGTGAAATATTTAGTTAGATTTCAAATTGTGTAATACATACGTGTAAACAAAGTCATTACCGGATGTTAGTATTGTTCCCCTAATATCACCTTTTACAGCCTCCGCGTAGAAGTTTATATAATTGCAACTGTTGCTCGAGCATCACAGAAGCGGGGCTTCACTTTAAGTGCTCACGCTTTGTACTTAGTTATCAATTACACTAATGACTACATACGCTTATGCCCTCCTCGACATCATCATTAAGTAGTTCTCAAGTGGTATGTTGGAAAAAGTTTGTCACTATTGTACTTCTTTAAATGGCTACAACACCGGAGGTAGTTTCGTTTTGCGCTTTGCTTGTTTCTTGTAAATAATATTAAAGCTATTCTTTTTGCAGATGTAAATACCTTTACACTAAAAACAATAAGTAAATTCAACAATTCATTTGCAACGCGTTGGAAAATAATTAATTTACATTCAAATAAGCTATTATTATTTTCAGCGCAAGTTTAAGATACAACCACGTTGGTGGTCGCCTCATTGGTTGCAGCAATTTAACTTCTGGGTGGCATATTCAGTACAACCGATAGCAAATATTTGGAACAAGGATGGGTGTACCGCGAGAACCGCGGGAACAGTACTAATCGCCAAAAAATTTATGCAAATAATTTCGCCGCAATAAATCTAAGCTCGAACGGTAAAAATTTAGATTTTAAGCCAAAGTTAGATCCAATTATGAAAACCGAAACAACGATTCGACGACAAATAAACGCAAAGGGTTTATTTGTGATTTTCCATAATATCCTGACGTGTCTCTCAATATATCAAACAAACAATAATTTTTCGATTGATAAACGTAACCTAGATTGGTGAGGGCCACTAAAAACCTGTAGTAGCTCTGCTGGGCCCGAATATAGTTGGGTTCAATCCAAAGCTGCAAATCAAACACCTCGAGCAGCAGGGTAGCTAGTAATTCTACTACGTATCAAGAGACCGTACTCACGCCTTCACGTCGCGGCGCTGATGATGCCAAGCTGAGACGGATCGACAGTTAGCTGAGAACACCAGAGCTAACTAGAAATGAGCACGAGATGAATACGTATACCAGCACATCTCATAAAGGAAGGCAACGGGAGACCACCTTCATTATTTTCCCAAGAGAACAATATGACTACACTCAACTTTAAATGTTCCGGAGTAAATAGTTCCCCAATCGGTTCTCCGGGGGGAACGAATT
>JARJEC010058179.1:0-12727 GCA_030264575.1 Tachinus sp. AB-2021 | reverse complement strand
CACTCAATGGCGGCCACTTCCGCTTGGAAAACTGAGGCATATTTACCCAGGGATAGCGTAAATCGTTTCCCCCGGAGTTTGCCTTAATATATTTCAGCTCCGGTACCATTTTGGTCCTACCTGTGTACCAGCTTGCCCTACACCCGGATAGTTTTCCATTGACCACTCGTCTCGTGATGGTATTACTACATCAAATGACCTTTAAATGCGGTAACCTTTTATGAAGTCTGATCTCATCATTAGAGTTTTTTCTTCATGCAACATGTTTGTAATACTCGGTCTGTGAGTCCCAAAATCATAAACGTGTTTATTTATCTGCAGTCTATACGCTGCTTGCCTCGCCTCGGCCGTCACTCCTCGGCCATCCTCTATAGTTAGTTAGATAGTTTTTGTACACAAAACTCGTGCAGTCGGAACATATGTAGTTAACGTTATTAAATCCAAGAAAAAATAAATGTGTCTAATATTTGAGGTAACAAATAAACAATATTTTTTAAATATTTCTTACTCATTTTAAACAAAAAAAAGTATTTTTTATAATATTTTATTTATATTACAAATTAATATCATTAATATAGTAAAAAATAACTGTATCTAATATTTGAGGGGTATAGTTGCAAAACATAGAATATTAAAAATAATTTCTTTTTTCAGATACTGCAAAAAATTCGCCTCCACAACTAAAGTAATTGTTAAAACTGACTTCTGCGCGCTTTGAGGTATTTAGGAAAATATTTTCAACATTATTACATATTAAATTTAGTGTAGAGTGAGATTTCATAACTATCTCAATAATATTAAAAAGTGGAGATTGTACCTTTTGAAACTACACCCACCCCTCATTTCAGGTAACAAATAAATAATATTTTAATTCAATATTTGTTACTCATTTTAAACAAAGAAAATAATTTTCTTCTAAACTTAATATCATTAATAATACTGTAGTCATACCAAAGCTTCTGAATTCTAAAATTCTATATTACTCAAATTAGAAAAGAAATGACCCAATAACAAAACTACCACAGTGTCAGCTGTATCAATTATACAAGAATCCAAGCTAAGAACCTCCGTTTTTGCGTAATAAAAAAAATCGAAAAATACCATATACATACAACTATTCTTTATTATTTTATATATTTAGAAATTCACAAGTTTTCAATTCTGAATCTAAGAACTTCTGTGGATCAAAAACGGCTATCAAACTAATTGATACTGTCAATAAAAAAAGGACTTGAAGACACTAAAAACTACTGATATAATAAATACGTTTATCAAAACAAAAACAAGAAAAGTATCTATTTATCTACTAGAATATTTTTAAAGTGAAATTTATTAAGTGAAACTTTTATAGTGAGATGTGAGCAAACAAATTAAACGTATCAAGATAAAACACTTTTGTGTTGGGAATGGAATCAGTAAATCCAAATAAGTATAAGTAAATGGGGTATAGAAATGTGAAACGAAGCAGTACTATTAGCATGTGCAGTGTTGCCAGGCGTACAATAATTATTAAATATGTAAGATAAAAATAACTAATGTGCGATCTTAAATCATTATCACATGCACAATTTACGATCATTTTCAGATTTTGTCATTTTCATTAAATGTACCGCTATTATCAAAACACTACAAATCATGTTTTACGTGGAATTTAAGTAATATATTAGAGATGCTAATTGCTTTACCCTAAAAGCAAACCTATAAACCATTTAGTGCAGACAAAAAATATTTTATGGATTTATTTAAAATATTGAGAAACAAAAAAGTACTGCCATTTTGTTTTCAAAAATATTTCAAAACAAACTTCCGTAACAAATCATTTATTGATACTAACTATGTAGTTCATGCAAATGTTATCAATTTATTGCAAGAATAAGCCATTTTATTTTCAAAATTAATTCAAAACAAATTTAACTAGTATATCATTTAGATGTACCTCCAACATATTTTTTGCAAATATCACAACATTATTGCAACAAAGTTATGAACCAATTTCAGAAATCGATAAAAATATTGAGAAACAAAAAAGTTCCGTCATTTTATTTACAAATTTATTTCAAAATAAAATTAATTAGCAAATCATTCAATGATACTTACAACATATTTCCTATAAATATCACGAATTTATTGCCACCATTACCCGAGTTATAATCTTGTTCCTAAACTCAATAAAAATATTAAGAAACCAAAAAGGTCAACCATTTTATTTTCAGAATTAATTTTAAAAAAATTTAACTCGCAAATCATTTAGTTGCACTTTCTGCAAGTATCACAAATGTATCTCAAAAATTAGCCGAGTTATGAACCAATTTCTGAACTCGATAAAAATATTGTGAAACAAAATAAAATCCGGCAATTTATTTTCAAATTAATTTAAAACAAATTTAAGTGATAAATCATTTATCTATACTTCCAATATAATTTCTGAAAATATCAAAAATTGATCGCAACAATTAGTCGAGTTATGAACCAATTTCTAAACTCGAGAAAAATATTGAGAAACAAAAGTTCCGATATTTTAAGTTCAAAACTAATTCAAAACAAATTTAATTATAACAAATTATTTATGTAATGATACTTGCAACACATTTTTTTGCAAATATCACAAATTTCTTGCAATAATTATCCGAGTTATGAACAAATTTCTGAACCCAATAAAAATGTTGAGAAAGGAAACAGTTTCCCTATTTTATTTTCAAAATTAATTCAAAACAAACTTAAATGGCAAATCATTTAATTATACTACCAAATATTTTCACCAAATATAAAATATTTATCGCAAAAATTATCCGAGTTATAAACCAATTATTAAATTCGATAAA
This sequence comes from Tachinus sp. AB-2021, assembly GCA_030264575.1. NCBI lineage: Eukaryota > Metazoa > Arthropoda > Insecta > Coleoptera > Staphylinidae > Tachinus > Tachinus sp. AB-2021. The sequence goes on along the minus strand of JARJEC010058179.1, from coordinate 9,905 downwards.
AATATTGAGAAACAAAAATGTTCCGATAATTTCAAAATTAATTCAAAAGAAATTTAAATGGCAAATCATTTAGTAGCACTAAATTCCTACATATTTTCTGCAAATATCACAAATTTATCGCAACAATCAATTATGAACCAATTTCTGAATTCAATAAAAATATGGAGAAACAAAAATGTACCAATATTTTAATTACAAAATTAACTTAAAACAAATCTAAGTGGAAACTCATTAAGTAATACTTGCAACATATTTATTGCAAATATCACAAATTTATTGCAATAATTTCCAAGTTATGAACCAATTTCAGAACTCGATAAAAATATTGATAAAAAACACAAAAAAGCTCCTCTATTTTATTTTCAAAATTAATTCGAAACATATATCATTTAGTAAAACCTTATTACTTTAATTATTACTATCTAAATTATGAAACAATTTCTAAACTTGCTGTAAATATTTGTAGATTGAGAAACAAACATGTTCCACCATTTTGTTTTCAAAATTATTTAAAAACAAATTCATTACAAGTAACTAGCTTATGAACCCTTATATCTTGAAAAATGTTTTACTTTATGTGTATGATCCAAGGCACAAAAAATGCAGAAAAGTTTGCAAAATGTTGAGAAATATGTAAAAATATGAACAAATACTACAAAATATAAATAATATTGAAAAAAAATACATGTTTAAAAAATGAAAAAAAAGTACTAAATGTTATAAATAAAGTTAACGTTTGTGTCCTTGTAAATGAATGGTAAATGATACTAAATTAACTATCTAGAGTCTAGAACTAAGCAACCAGTATCACAACGACAATTTGGGTTAAAAAAATGAAATATCAATCATCCAATTCCGCTTTGCTACAAACAGTAACAATCAAATTCAAATAATTATTTCATCCTTCATAAGAGTGCACCTTCGTGATTTCCGCATCGCATTAAAACACGATAAAAACGAATAATTAATTTAGTTTAATGCCACCGCAAATAATAATAAAATCAAAGTGAGTAAGAGGGAGAAAAAGGCAAAGAGTGAGAGAAAATAAAGAAATATGGAAAGAGTTGAAAAAAATATGAAAGTAAAATTATGTCTAAATTTTAAAATTACCGCCAAATGTATGAATGCAAAAATGTTATAAAATGGCAAAATGTATTGTATATAAATCAAACCAGTTTAGTTTTATTTGAAAAAAACGGAAAAACACAACTTAAACAACGGACATACATAATATATTATTTATTTATTTAAACGTCTCAATTTAATACTATTTGGAGTTTTAATTCTAATTCTTTCATTTTTCTTCGTTTCTTTAAAAGCCACGTTCCAATCAAAATTAAAATCTGGAGGATTTTCCAAAATAAAACGATCACTTTCATTCTTCACAACATCATAAGCTTTTAACAATTGCTGCTTAGCGTCTTCCTGACTAGGTTCGCATGGCTTTGCTTGTTCTCTTAAATTTACATTTGGAAATAACATCAAAGCAGTTTGGTAAAATAATTCTTCAGACGTCTCTTGCTTGATTAATTTATTACGTATTATTTTTCTCCTATTAATTTCCTCTTCTTTTAAAATTGCCTGTTGCTTTATTAATAAATCTTTATCCAATTTTTTCTTTGCTATCAATATTTTGGCCATACGATTGCATTCTTTTTGTCTTAGCATATCTTCAGCCCATTCTGCTAATTTTCCTGGGGGTGGTATCAACTTTAAAGCTTCAATTTTTGCCAATTCTACCGCTTCTTGGGCTTTGCGTTGATTTAATTTTTTTAATTGTTCTTCTTGTTCTTTTTTAGCCTTATATTCTTCAATTTTAGCCTTTTCCCTCGCTTCTAAAATATCTGTAGCATATCTACTAATCCATACATCTTGCCACTTTTTAAAATTGTATTTGTTGTCAGCATCATGTTCTAACATTTTAGTAATAAAGTCCAATTTTTGATCATATTTGTTATTATTTATTCTTTCATCTGGGATGTACAATAATCTAAATGCATCGTTATCAGAAATTCCGATAACATTTGGATTTGTTTTGAACGGATGGACAATGCCTTCAAGTAATTCTGAACTGCTCACATCAACCTCGTATAAGTAAGTATGGGTTTTCACACTTAAATCCCAATATTCACGGTTTCCATCGGATCTGTTAACAGCAAAAGCACTTGGAATGTTACTGTCCCATTGCGCGTGGGTATATCTATGTTTGCTTTTTCTCCAAAATACAGGTCGCCCAATTAAAGAATTTTTCCATATGGCAATCACCTTGCCACCAACACTTAAATACACATCTTTTAATACTGGGTGGTGTTGAATTACATTAATTTGTCCATCGTGATATGTTCCAAAATTTAATAAATTTGCCTTTTCTTCCACTTTTACGTCTTCTAATTCATCGTAGCCTTTCCAATCAAATAAAACCACATTTCCTAAACTTGTACCAGCAACAAATTCTTTACTAGAATTTCCAAATATGACTGGTTTATAGAAAAATCTTTTATCAAAATTAAAACCTTCATCGGTGATTGCTTCGTATGATAATTTAGGAGTGCTACTTGTTAGAAAACTTATCGGACAATTCAATTTCAAATTTGGTACAAACAATTGAATTTTATATATAGGTCGCAATGTTTTATAAATTGATTTTTGGATTTCCAATTTTGGTGCTTCTTTAATTATCCTGAATTTTCGGCTCGAATCAATATTCACATCACAATTTTGATCCAAATCCCAAATTAAGACATTTCCATCAAAGCTCGATGTTGCAAACTGATTTGATTTTTCGGCAATTTCCCATTGTCCATTTGGTGCAATTTTAGAATTTGGATGGTTCCAACTAATTGACGTTATTGGGCTCTGGTGTGAATATAACAAATTTCCTAAGATAGTTGGGTATATTATAGGAATAAGATGATCATTTCTACTCCAATCCATTACACCATACAGACGATTTCGATGTACTAATTGTTGCAATGATTTATTTTCGTGTTTCTCAACGTAATCAAGCTTATCTTGAATCTCCCATATGATTATATTGCCATTAACGCAGCCGCCTACTAATAAATTTTCATTGTGCGGACAAAAAGCTAAGCTGCTAACTACAGAGTTAGTTTCCAATACTAATTTAGGGTTTAATGTATCATTCAAGGACCAAATAAGAACCACATTGTTTGCATTTACCAGCCCAGTTAGATAATTATCATAATCGATAATTCCTGTTCTATTTCCGATTGTTGATTGGCAACTATAACCAATTGCAATAATACCAGTCCACATTGGATGCCAAGATAGTGCAGAAATTTTCTTGCCTTTACATCGCTTGCTATTTTGCAACGCTTTAAATTCAGTTCTAGTGTCAATTAAAATATTTTGCTCCAACTTATTTAAAGCCAATTTTTTATAATCATCAGTATACAAATTTAAATTCCCATTCACAATCATCTTATCATAATATGAATCAATGTTATTCTCAAAGTGGTCGTTGAAATTCTTCATGAAATTCTCACTCAAATTCTCAATAGGATCATATTCATATTCGTATTGTGTCCAAGTACTTTTTGGAAATTTTAATTCTGTTTGGGCATAATTCGAATTTTGGCTCGGCCTCGCTTGCGTTTCACAATCGATTCTTCTTTTATGCACTTGCGGCACTATATACTTTTCAGTAACTAATAATTCGGTGGTGTAATTTCTGGCTTCGGTTGCAAAACAAAAATTTAAATTTCTCGATTGAAATGTGGGGTATTTGGTTTGTAAATCCATTCTCAAGCGTCCCCGGTGCGTTTTTAAAATGTTTGGGTCGATTTCCATTTCGCTGTTCAAAGATTTCCATTCGCGTGAAGTTTTATTGATTGAATTTTTGAATCGGCAGCGGCGAGTTTCTTTTAATATTTTTATCATTTTTAATGCGGATTGTTTTGCTTCGGACGATACGCATAAATAGAATTCGTCGTAATCCTGCGATTCATCACCGATGTAGCCAATTAACATTTCTTCTTCTGTATAATCGATAATTTCTTGCTTGTAAGGTAGAAGCGGTTGGAGCTCGGAATCGATCCAATTTAATATTAAATCTTTTCGTATTTCCTTCCATGGATTTTCTATGGTGATGTCCGATCCGATAATACATTTTAATCTTTCTTGGTGTGATAAAGTTAATTTTATTCGAACAATGCCGGAGATGTTAAATTTCCCTTGGTTGCTATTTGCCATTGCAAAAGATACTAGTGACTACATTTTAGGATTTCTGTTTGGGGAACAATCTGAACAATTATTTATTGCTATAGTTACGTACATGCGCAACTTGTACAAAACAAGATTGATCAAACAAAATAATTTCCAGTTAATTTCGTAATACATAATTTGTATGTGAAATATCAATAAAATACGAAATTATGAATGAACTACTTACATTATAAATTAACACAGAATATTTATAAGTACATACTAAGAAATTACAAATTAATAAAATTTTTAAAAAACTGATCATATTTAGATATGATAATTTTTTTTTTTCTGATATGTGGAATATGATATTATATAAAGCATGTAAATGTCAAGCATATTTTGAGAAATATTACAAAACGTTGATAAATAATTCGTTTATAAATTAATAAATGCGACATTGTGCGACAAATGTATAGATTTCTCTGAAAACTCAAATATATGTAATAGCTGTTTTAAACATATTGTTAAATATTCTGAAATAAGCAGAATCGCTGCAATATGTTTGTTAGATTCTAAAAAAAAATCCAAAAATGTGAAAAATATGTAAAATGAAAAACTGTTACTAAATGTAATTAACCGTTTCCAAAATATGAAGAAAATTTAAGAAGAATCTATAAATTTATGAAATGTTACAATATTTAGAACAGAGAGGTTCGGAAAATTTGTAGTGCTTTTATCGATATGTTGTGAAAACATTGCAAAGTATTGCAAACAATATAATTATTTATATTGTGTTAGCTTTTACAAAGTACCTACAAAACAAAATGCAATTCAAAAATATAGCAAAAATACAAACAACCATAACTTCAATCACACAACATTTATTTTATTTAAAAATAAAAATAAAACTTTTAAATTGCAAGAACAGTAAAATTTTAATGTTATAAAATTCTTTCCAAAGCAAATTCAATACGTTTTTTTTATGGCTACTAAGCTTGTTTCGTTGGTTCTAGCAGTTTATTATTAAATTACGCACATAACACTGTTACGTTGTGCTTACGTTTTGAAACGTAAACTATGAAATGTTAAATATTTCATAAAACGTTTTAATTATTTGATTTGTTATGTTTTATTTGTGTAAAATGTCCGCCAATAAGGAATAAAATACTATATAAAAATTTACGTACATTATATTTACGTTTTTAAATTTGCGGAAAATAAAAGTAAATTTTATATCAAATTTGCATTTTAAAAACATACCATTTTAACATTAATTATTTACGTTTTATTTACGTAAATTGTAATACGTTATGTTAACACTGTAGAATTTACGTTTTATTTACATTACTATTTATACGTAGAAGAAACGTATTAAAATTAACGGTTTTTAATGTAAATTTTGTAACGTTTTTATAACGTAAACCAATTTGCATATAATTTACCTTAAAAATATAATTTACGTTTTTATTACGTATTATTTACATAACATTTTTACTTAAATTTTGTAACATAAAATTGAATTGTTTTGAATCTAGAAAACAATCGCAAAATATTGTAAAAATTCAGCAAAATAAAATATATGTTTGAAAAATGTTGTAAATATCGTATATAATTTGTGAAATGTGCAAAAATGTTATGGATTATAAGAATATGGTAAAATGACACAAAATATTTGATATGGTGGAAAATGTTTTAAAATAACACAAAATCTCGTAACATTTAAAAAAAAATGTTCAACAAATATTTTAATAAATTAAGAAAAATTGAGAAATAATTCAAAAGTTTGCAAAATATTCTAAAAAAATCTTGAACAATGTGTTTTTGTGGTATGTCAAAAGATGTGTTCAAAACTGTGACAATTGTTAATTTTGATCCCCTTTTTTTTATGTATTCGAAGTTTTTCTTTTTAATTTGGTGAAAATTATTAATATTCATACTATAAATTAAATATTTTATTTTTAATTTGCTTATCTATTATTGGATGTAAGCTTTTTTAATATTTGTCTACTTTTCATTAAGCACTTTGACCCGTTTCTTTTCTTTTTGTGGTCTCCCTGCACTACTTTCTGTGTACCTTGGGTGACATCTACTTGGCCTGTTTGCCCATGTTGATTGCTTCTATCTTACTTAATGGACGGCCATATTGATCTCCATTATTGTTGTGAAATCATTTTACACTTTAAAAACAGCTAAATATGTGTTTGTTGTTTGACGTTATTGTTCAAGTTGAAGAAAAGTCAAAACAATTCAATTGCAGGTATAGAATATCCATTTTAAAAATGTAACTTTTGCCATATGTATAGTAATAATTTACCATATGCTTAGATAGAAAGCAGAAGATCATTTATTTCCAATTATTGCGCGATAGGTTAGGTTAATACCTAACCTAGCGCTCAATAATTGGCTGCAAAATCTCAAAAGTCATAATAGCAACGATGTTGCAAAATAGAAATACTTGAAGATAAGAAAATCCTAAAATATAATAGTTATCGTTGACATCTATATTAGTAAGTTGTTGGTAGATTTTAACATTGAGTATTTTAAAATTTGTTTTGTCTTGATCTGCTTACTCTATACATAAGCATAAAAGAATGGCTTCGTTTACATATCTTTGGTTGTAACCGATATTAACAGTAACCAATGCCACAATTATAGACATAAGACAAATGAGCAATTTTCTAAAAATGTTCTTAATAATTATACACAATATTATATTAAGTATAGAAAACAGTAAGAATTGTTTACTGATCAAAGATAATTTTGTCTGAAATCAATCATTTCTTTTTATTTTTTTGCACGATTAAAAATTAAATTAAATTAAATTTGCAAAGAAATGCATGTTTTACTTTGTAATAGGTGCTTAATGCGTGCAGTATACAGTAGGTGTGTATATAATTTTGATAGTTAGTATGGTTACTAAATAAATAAATCAAAATAAATTGTGGTTTTTATAATTCATATCAAAATAATAAAATGAATAATATAGAAGAAAACAATGTTGAATTCAGCGTAAATGAAGCGTGAAATATCGGGTATTCTGCGGTGATTCCTATAAAATCTAAAGAAAGATATGAAAATGTTTACAAACAATTTCATAAATGGGGCCATACGAAGAAAATAAATAATGTGAATGAAAAAGTGTTAGTGGTATATTTTATGGACCAAAACATTAAACTGAAATCTCTGAAGTTTGTGGGTTCAAAAAAATGTGGAGCATAGACCCAAGAAAGCATGTGTTTTTCAAGAGAAAATACGAATCAATTTATCACTGAAGCTCCACATGAAATATTTCTCATTTTTAAGATAAATTATAACAATATGTTTACAAGTTGATGTTGACGTAATTATTCTTTTAGGTATCAATGATATTAGGACTCTCGGGCGCTTGTAGACGAGAAGTACTCTACTATATGAATATAAAAGACGTTGAAATTCAAGGTGATGTGATGTGATGTTAATTGTAGATATACCTTACAGCAAAAATACTATGAAACGAACGTTTACTGTTGTCAGTCAAAAATAAGACTCACTTGATTATTTGAAAATCATTAGAAAGTACATGCAGCTTCGCCCGATTAATGCAAAATCTGATCATTTATTTTATTAAGTATTGCAACCGGAAATATGCTAATCAAGTAGCGGGAAAGGGTACAATTGGGAGTTGGCCGTCCAAAATTGTAGAATATTTAAAATTAGAAAATCCAACTATAATGGACATTCATTTAGACGTACCTTAGCTACGTTGTTGGTAAATAAAGGTGTGGGTATCTTAGGTCTAAAGCGACATGGAGGCTGGAATCTTCAACTGTGACGGAGAGTTACGTCAAAGATCCAAGTGCAATTTGCGGAAAAAATCCTTTAGTAGCATTCCCAGAAATTCACAAAAAACTAATTCTTTCTCATTTGTATTAATAATTGTAGCATTAATAAGTACATTTAATATTTATACAAAGTAAGCGTATTTTGTTTTATTTACATGACGGTGACATTGGCATTACTTACTGTTCTAGAACAGTAAGACTTACTGTTCTAGAATAGTAAATGTATCCTAGTGACGTCAAAGCAGGCACGATAAATTGATAAAAAGGGCCAATCGTGCAAAAAAGAATATATAAAACGGTAGAAGAACAATTGGGACCTATGGAATTAGGATTTAGAAACAAAGGTAACTCTTTAGTATGTAAATCTTAATACAGAGATTTTGGGAAATGAATTATATGTATTCATTTGTCTCGTTCACTATAAAAACGCCTTTAATAGAGTACTAGATTAGACAATATGACCTAAGAATAGTTATAAATCTGGAGTCAACATCTGATAAATTTAATATTAAGCCCCAGGCGCAAATATAGAACAGATTAAAATATAAACTAGAGAAATATGGGAAAGATACAAAAATAAAACTTATCGTGGGCAATCGAATGGATTTTTAATGTGATTACGCACCTATTTCAAAAAGAAAATAGGTTAGTAACTAAAACCCCCAATCCATGCCTTCATTGATGACATGCTCATATCAGTCACATCACACTAGTTCTCTTCTTCAACGATCAAAAGTGTCTTCTTCAACGATCAAAAGTGTGAGAGTTATCGGCTTTAAAATATCGAAAATTTTAATGAAACATGAACATAAACCCAGCTTTAAATAGGTTTTTTTCTTATAAAGTCGTCTCGCTGAAAGATGAAAAATGGCTCTTGTTTCAAAAATAATGAGTCATACTCACCATTCGTCATTTTCAGTATATATGGAAAAGGGAAAAGCCTTCGTGGAAGTCCTGCAGATAAAACTTTGAAATCCGTTTTTCAAAGGAAGGTGTGAAATTTTGTGCTCCTAACCTAACCTAACGTGCCATTAGATCATCATTAAATGTTTCATCGCACATTTGATAGTTTAAAAGATATTTTAACAATAAAATTCATAGCAATATAGGGTGAGAATTAATTAACAGATAAACGGTAACTTTCTAGATTGCGTTAAAAGAAGACAAAAATTTTAACAAAATGCTAAGAAAAGATTCGTTTGGCTTCACGGGGTTCTCAAAGTTTCAATTATATCAATACAAATATTGCTTTAATTACGTTTTATGCAAGAAATTTGGTCCCTTTTTTAGTATAAGAGAAGTTATAAGATTTGTTGAAAATTAATAGGAAATATCAAAAAAATTGAATATATAACTTTCAAAGAACAAATCAAATACAAATTAAGCAAAGAACAAATGTTTTCCATCAGTATGACGTAACGTGCAAAGTTTACCAAATTATACCGAAAATGCTTGGGAACGTCATATATATATATATATATATATATATATATATATATATATACTCAGATACAAACAAAAACCGGGTCACTTCGTAATTTTGTAGTGTTTCACAATCAAAGAGACCATTTTCATCAACCACAATAAACGAGCTTCGTGTGACACTTCAGGAAGAATGGCAGAATGTTCCACAAAATGAATCGTAAGCTCATTAGTAGCATGGGTCGCCATATGCAGGCAATAGTTAGGGCTTGAAGAGGCAATACAAAGTATAGAAATCTTATTCAACTGAAAGTTTCATTATTAATCACTGTTAAGTTTATTTTGCCGAAATGCAATTTCTTTTGTATATACGTACATTATCGTTTTCGCTTATTAATATTCATTAAATAAACTGATAAGTACCATATGTGGTTTTTTTTCCTACATCGCGATGGTCTCTTTTACCCAGTGACTCTTTTTGCATCTGAGTATATA
>JARJEC010058150.1:0-12371 GCA_030264575.1 Tachinus sp. AB-2021 | reverse complement strand
GTCGCAATTTGATGGATATGTTAATTACGTGGTGCCACGTATGTTATTACGTTAATGATTAAATTGACTGTTCCTATTAAACCCGTACGCAAAGTGTAAAATTGCCTAAGGGGCATGTGGAGTTTGTAATTATTGATTTGCTTAATATTAAAATACAAACATAAATTTAATCCCGTAGGTATTCGTGATATTAGCAATTCCTCTGCACATTATGATTATAATTCACCGTAGCTAGATTTACTGATTTAATCCGATTTGTTGGAGAATTAAAACGTGTGTTTAGTGTGGTTTTTAAATATTGTACATATATATTTTTCTTTTATTAACAGTTATAATTATTTTAAGCATATAATTCTGTAAAATTTGTATATAACGTCTAAAGCACATTATGAATAAATATGTATACTAGAATTATTATTAACTTTAAATCAATTCAATATTTAAAAGTTGTTTTAAAGAATGTTTGTTGCCGAGATATTTAAGAACGCCGCGATTTAAATAAAAATTATTTAATAAAATATAATATAAAAACAAAACTTTAACATTGAAAGAACTGTAAATATAATGAACAAAATATTTTTTTAAAATTCTAAGCCATCAACTGTGCGTGTCATTTTTAATAGGTTCTTTTAATTATTGCATATTTCTTGTGAGGTATTTAATAAATTTCTCATAAAATATTAATTATCGCTTCAAGTATTTATTTTTTGTCAACCAATTTTCTTCACATATTTTAGTACCCCGCTGTAATTACAGTCTCTAGAAATCCCATCAACATCATTTTTTATAAAGAATTATTATTCAACGAATCATTAAGTATAATTAAGGTATAATTGCGGGCAATTTCTTGAAAACATTTATTACGATTGTTTTACATCAGCAATTGTTATATTTTTATTTACATGTAACGCAGTTATTTAAATCATTGCGATTTATATTTTTTTAACGTGATTTAATGATGTGATTTTTTTTAATATTGTATTTTAATAATTTATAATTATGTCCTGGAGCATTGTGGATTTGCTTACATTCAATCCTCACGTGAGTTTAAATTTATTTATAATTGATTTTTGTTTATTTCATTTGATGGTTTGTATTAAACACTTCCTGATGATGATGATGCTTACGTTTTTCACCGAACAGTGTTAAAATGGTTTAAATTACATATTTATTTAAATCGCTGCTGAATACAGTAAAGTTTAGCATACGTTGTGCAACTTATTTTCTCTGCTTGTTCTGGAAGTTATTTTAAAAGTTTGACATATAAATTCCTGTTTGTTAAAACAAAGGGATTTTTATTTCTTAAAATTAAATCCATTTTGTATTCTTATAAACACACATATTTAAATGTGCTTTTTAAACACACTAAAAATTTCTTTTTTTTTATTCAATTGGTTTATTAGAAGCTGGCTTATTTCCTTACTTCTTGTACATTTTTTAGATTCTTTTCTGGTTTTTGAGGCAATACTGTTGATATTTTGCAGATTATTTGGGTTTCTGATCTGCAATATTTTTAGTATCAAATTTTTTATCTAATATAACCTTCAGTTCATCAAGAATATTTAAGAATAAGGCACTGGTAGTATCAATTGAAAGACATTTGTAAGCTAGCTTCTCAGATTCATTGATAATTTCTTTTGGGTTTTCTTCATTTATTATTTTCTTGAATTTTATTTGGTTTAGTAGAATGAGGTTTTTCTTTTCCATTTTTAGTTTGTTTTTGTTTGTTAGCCAGTTTTTTCATCTAATAAAACCATTGGTTTGTCAAGTATATCCAAGAATGAGGCGCTTGTTGCATTAATTGGGGGATCTTTGTAGGCTGTCTTTTCAGGTTTATCTTTAGTTATTACTTTCTTTAATTTAGCTAGTTCAAAATCAAGTTTCAATTATTTTTCCTCATCAGAGTACTTTTTTTCTTGGTTTCTGAGCCAATTCCCTTGGAGTTTTTGTTTTGTCAGCAATAAAATCCTACTTGCATCTAATGATTTTTCTGCATCAAGCTTTGTTTCTTCGGGTTGTTGAAATTTTAACGATTTTTTCCCATGTTGTTTTATTCAACTTTTCCACTTGGATTCTCTTGTTCTGTTTTGCATTGCTTTTTATTGGTCTATTTAAATTTTGGTTTTCTTCATATATTGTTACGTTAACCTTTGATTCAAATGTACTTTTTATAAATAATTGCTTTCTTGTTTCCAACAATTTCATATTTCGTTGGTGGCTCCTTCAATCTAGAATATTTTAAAATCCTACCTATAGATATTTTTGCTTCTTTTGCTTAGGTTGTTCTTTCTTAAAATTTTCTTGAATGAAAGCTGGTTTATATTATCAATTTTCTTGATTTCTTTATTTTTACCCTATTTCAATGTCATTTATTTTAACATTCTATTTGTGCTTTATTAGATTTTTTTCTTAGATTTCTTGTCAGGTTTAGAAATTTCTTCGATTGTTTTTTTTTTACTTTGGATTGTAATTGAACTAATTTCATTCTGAATCAATGCTACTTACATGTTTTTCAAGTCTTCTTTTGGTTTTTGTTTCGATTCGAGCTTTTCTTGTTCAATATTTGTTTTCTTTAGTTGTTTCTTTCATTCTCTTCGATTCTTCCTTTGGTTTCTGTTTGTTGTTTTTTATCGGGCTTAGCAATTATCAGTTTGTCACGTTCAAGTATTTTTCTTGCTAATTAATGTTTTTTGTGCAACGTCAGTTTTTATTGTAAGAATATCTGTAGGTTGCCTAGATTGTATATTACTTATTGCAGTAATTGTAGTAACTCAATATTTGTTTCTTTCATTCTCTTTGATTCTTTCTTTGGTTTCTGTTTGTTGTTTTTTATCGGGCTTAGTAATTAACAGTTTGTCAGGTTTAAGGTGTATTTTTCTTGCTTAATAATGTTTTTTTGGTGCAACTATATGGTCAGTTTTTGTTGCAAGAATATCTGTAGCTTGTAAAGATTGTCTGTTACTTATTGCAAGTAATTGTAGCAGTTGTTGATTTGTTTTATTGCTTTGCGGCTTTTTTAGGCTTAGTAATATATCTGCCGTTTTTGGAGATTTGGTAGGTCTTCATCAATACTAGTTTCTTTGATTGTGCTTGTACTCTGTTTTGCATTCTCTGGTTTTTGTTTTTTGTCTGATTTAAAAGGTCTATAAGCAATTTTAAATTTTCACTCGTTTTGTTTTTTGATTTTTTTTGTCTGGATTTATCTTTTTTATTAGATTGTGCAACCTTTTTGAGTTATACTTTTTCTGCTCAACAAAGCTTGTAGATTCAGACTTCTTGATTTTCACTTTAGGAGATTTGGAAAGTTCTTTAGCTGTTGATAACTGAATTGTTTGGAAACTAGATTTTTCTTTTTTAAGTGTTAAGATTTTTGACATTCCGTCTTTGATTTGTTTCCTAAGTATCTGCAAAAAGTTTGGCTTTTTGACTTTTTGCAACAAGAACCAAAGTTACGTACCTGAAAATCTTGGGAGCCGCACACCAAAATTTATGGGTATCGTTTTTATGTCCATAATTATTATTGATTACTTTTCTTTTTTTGTTGTCCGATGGAAGAAATACTACATGTCTATATAGTCCGGTAACCAGGAGGTGGCAAAGAAGGCGCCTACTATTGGCAAAACTTGGTTTAGGGCGCAAACCAAAGGACATCGATTGGTTCAGAGTTTAGTAGATGAACTGTGATTTTATAAATATTGAAAACCTCAAAATTAAGGACTTTTGCCTTTAAAATATTATAGTCGCTTCAAAACTGATCAAAATTCATATTTTTGAGGACCAATCCAAGAAAAATTGATGTCTTTTATAATTTTATTACGTCAATATTATTTTTAGATATTTTGGTAATAATTTTAAAGCTTATAAAAGTTTTCTTACCTCCAAATTAATTCCTTAGCTTCAAAATTGGAAAGAAATGCATTTTTAAACTCCTTTGCAAAAAATAAAGTTTATGAATATTTTTTACCTTGATGTTATTATTATAGTGCGTACACATTTTTCCGTAACATAACACCATCGCGTAACATCAACTAACAAAGAGCCTCAACAAGGGATTTTTGGAGCGTCCCATCGGTTTTATGCCGACGGATTAAAGAAATCTTGTGCTGTGATGTTGCAGCATTTTATTCCTAGTTGCGGGTGATATTACGCGACGGTTCTGTTACGGGGAAATGTTGCAAGTATGTACGAACTATTAGTTTTTTTAGAGTGATCCGAATTTTAAAATGTAGTCTTTTGCCTGCCTCCAAATTGATTTTTGAAAAATAGCTTGAAATTAGTATTTTTTAACACCAATCACAAAACACTTTATTCGTTCTTTATTCTCTATCCATTTTACGTGCATTGCCAATCTTAAGCTTGGAATTTCTGCTTCTAAATTACTTCTCTGAAACAAAATACTTATATTTGCTGGCTCTGAACACAAATTAGTAAATAGTAGAAGAATTTAACTATTTCAGCATCTAATAACTAATGTTAGATGTTTTCCCAACTATTCCTGGCTTTAAAATTAAGCATTCCTGCCTCTACGTTGTCATTCGAGTTTTAAAGCTGGGCATAATTGGGATTTTTGACACCAACTACGAAATAGTTGGGTTTTTAATATCTTCACATACATTTTCTTAAATGTTTTATAGATTTTTTAAATTGGTCCTTTTAACCTTTAAATTGTTTTCGGAGCTTCGAAATTGCTCTGAGCACGTAGTAGGTAATTTTTGATAGTTTTATTGTCTCAAATCTTGTTTCAGATGTTTCATTTCAAATCTCCTTAAAATTATCTTTGCAATTTCTTTGATTTCCAAAATTCATATTTTTTTTTGTAGCAATTACAGAAATGTTGAAACCTTTGAAGAAATTATTACATTACGTATTATTATTAGTGTTTTCGTACCAAATTTGAATATTCCTGCCTCAAAATTGTTGTTACAGCTTCAAATCCGGCAAAAATTGTTATTTTTACGCAACAACTACAAAACGGTTAAAATTGTTGTACATATTAAGAAAAAATATTCTTTTCAGGCTTTATGCCTATAATTTTAAGTTTTTTTTCCTCCTGAGGTAGTTTGTCAAGCGTACCTGCATTATGGTCCTAATGTGCACCGTTTTAAGGTTTAAAACAACGCCTTCCATCTCTAAATTGTTTTTGGGCTTCAACATTGCTTATTTTTTGCACCAATTAGATTAAAGTTGAAGTCTTTAATAGTTTTGGTGCCTCAAAATTAGTTTTAAATGTTTTTTAGCCATTTTTAGGCTTGTATTCTATTCATCCTATCTATAAATTGGCATTAATTTGAATTTTGAAAAAAATAGGCATTTTTGTTTACCAATTGCAGAACTATTGAAGCTTTTGTATAAATTGTTACTTATATATTATTTTTGTATGTGTTGATCGCTATTGAGAAACTTGAAACATATCTTCTTGTTTCTAAATTTCGGAGCTTCAAAATTGCTAAAAGAAATTGGTTTTTGGCACCAGTTTTTAAAAATGTAAAATTACAATGTACACAAACAAAAACTATAATACTAAAGTAAAGAAAAGGTAAATGTAAACGAATTTTGCAAAAACCAAATATACTTTAAAATATTATATTAAAATAATAATAACCTAAAACTAAACAAAATAAATGGAAACAACAAACAGTTTTAATACTAAATAAACAAAAATAGACTCAATTTGCTGTTTATTTTATTTTATTTGTTGTTATGTTCGATGATCGATAAAAAGGAACTCAAATTTTGTTTATTTTTTGGTTATTTTGTTCTTTTTTATTTCTCTTTATTTTTTTCTTATTTTACAAAAAACAAAAAAAAAATTGAAAAGCTAAAAGAAATTAAAACAATTTTTTTAGCTTTTCCATTTTTTTTGGTTTTTTTGTGGTTTTTATTTGTTTTTGTTTTATTTTTATAATTAGTAAGTTGTTGGCTTTTTAATATATTTGTGCATTTAATTCATCATTTGTTTAATTTTTTTTGTATTATTTATTTATTTCTTGATTTTGATTTAAACTACTTTTAGTTTGTTTTGTTTATTATTTTGATATATTCATTTTTTTAATATTATTTTATTAATTTTTTATGTATATTCTTCATTTATTTTGTCTATTTTGATTATTTTTGAATTCTTAATAAAGCTTGGAATTATATTATATTATATATTATCAAGCGTAAATATATAAAATTATTAATATAATTTATGCAATAAATAAATAAATTAATCAATTAATAATAAAACAATGAACAAATTAATACAATTGGCTAATAAAAATTAATTACTATTTATACGAAGCGTTGAATTTTAGAGCATCAAATGCATCTAAAAAATTACTACGTCACCTAGAGATGTTAACAAACACACATCCAGGCCAAGCGGGCAAACACGTCATGTTTTTTATAATAAAATTCTCTCGATATATTTTGGCCCGTATTCGACTTCGAAATTCTCTGGCGCCATTCCAAAGAACTTAGCAGCTGACCGTGCACTTCCTATTCAAAACGAATTCACCGCATGCAGTCTGTTTACTGTTTTGATCGATACCTAAATAAATAAACAAATAAATATATTTCAGACTATAGATAAAATATTATCAATGACTAATATCTGACCACATAAACGACCTACCGGTTTTCATCATTAAAAAATAATTCAAGGTTGTGTTGAAATTTCTGAAGAAAAAACTTGTTTCCTGTAATCATTTTTAAACGTGAAGATTTTTATGCTAGAATTCAATTTATTGCCCGATATATTTTACTACCGAAACCGCAATTATTTTACACCTCCATAGGAGCGACGATAAGAAAACAGTTTAATGCACGGCATAAAAATCCGCCTACAATTAAAATAAAAACGCTGGGAAATTTTATTCTTTTTGTGCCAGTAAAATATGTTAAGCAGCGATGATAATTTAAGTAGAACGATATAATTATTTAAAGCTGTAGATTAGCGCGATATTATTACATGTTTGCACGGAATCGATGTGTGAGGCGGCAATGATGACGGCGGCTAAGCGGGGGATGCATTTTGCTAAATGACTTGATATGTGATATATGGGGATCACGTGCTCGCACTTTGCGCGTCTTCCAATTGCAGCAAGAAATGTACGCTAAATAATACGACCAATATAAATTGCTGTAGCTTTGTCTGTGGAATTGGATTGCAAATTAATTATTAAAATGGTATAAAACTTAATTGCTATATTATTAATTTAACAAACACCCGCAAATACTTAATAGCTGCTTTGAGGTCCTTTGAGGACTTATTTGTCTTTAGCGTTACATTATATTTGTGGATCATTTATATCCTATTAAGTATCATTTACATTAAGAAACTTATTATTATTATTATTATTTCAACTTTTATTTAAAAATATTAGAAATTTATATTTACTACCCATACTTATCAAGTCACAATGTTGCAGTTTAAAATTGATATGCAGTGTTTGAGTTTTTACTGTATTTGCAACATCTGTCGTTCGTATGCAGCCCTTTTAAATATTTTATATCTGAAAAGTTTTGTTCAGAACAAACTAAATAAAAAGTATGAATGCTAGTTTTTCGAAGCTATTATATTATAAATGCATGCTTGTTTGTGTGGATAATGCAAAATTTATTACAAATTCATGTTGCATTATTTTTTTGCAACAACAACATATTAATTTTTGATTTTTTTCAATCAAACTTTATACCCTAATCAGGCTAACTTGCTTAGTTTAAATAATGTGCTAATTATTAAATTATCTAATAATTAGATAATTTCTAATTTATGTTAAGTTGTATATAAATTTGATGATTTATTGATCGATTTATATCTGAACTGGACAGCTTTATGAGCGAGGTTAATAACAACCAGTAATAAAATCAAATTATTAAATAGTTGTGTACAGTATTTTCTAAAAAAGTTTATAACTGATCTGAAAATAGAATTTAAATGTTCATCTTAAAAAAATGAAAAACTATACACCGATAATATTAAAATTAGTCTCTTTAATATTCAATAACAATCTTTATTGGTTGATTTGCCCAAAATCATATCTAGTTAATATTATGTCTATTGACGCGTACAAAATTTGTTATAATTCTTATAATAAAATAGATTTTAATGTTAAATTAAAACTTAAATAAATGAGTTTTCTATAAGCAAATATACATGAATTGAATTTATTTAGAGTAAATTCAATTAACAATGTTCACAATCAATATTTAAACTAATAATAGTTTATTACTACTCATTACCAAGAGTAAAAAACATTACTCTACTCTACTTAGTACCATAACGAGGGCATGAAGCAAGCGCCTGTGGAGAGTGCAACTTACCGTAACCTAAAATCTCCCATAAATTGCATCATCCGCAATTACCGGAAAATGTTATTTTTTACAAATCTTGTAAATTTCTTACAATTAATCACAATTTTAATAAATTTTGCACATAAATGAAAGTAATATTTTTGCAAAGTTATAGTACAACCAACTTACCGTGGCCTTCGGAAGGCGTTTTCGCCCAACGAAGCATAACACGAGAGAGGCCTCAGAGACAGATCTAGCACTGGTTATACTGGAACATACTCTAGACCTCTCTCGTGTTATGCTTCCTTTTGCGCGAAAACAACTGCCAGAGGCCACGCTAAGTTGGTTGTATGAGAGCTTTGCAAAAATATTACTTTCATTTATGGGCAAAATGTACTAAAGTTTGTTGCGCTGTATATTGAGTTCTTCAAAATTAAAGTACCTAAATAGCTGAATAATCAGAGCATTGAACCTGTAATTCAAAAGTTGTGTATTTCATCATCGCCCGATTTGACTTTTTTAAACATTTATTTTAAAATGGTGTAATGGCGTACTAATTATTTAATAATTATAATATTCTACTTTCTCTTCAAAATTGCTCCAAAATGGAACATAATAAAAAAATAGTGTTGAAATAATATAAATAAAGTTTGCACACTAGAGATATCTCAAATACCACAAAAATTAAAGTATTGAGAAAAGGATGGTCGAAATTGTGAAAAATGGCGTGAATTTTTATTTGGTTCGTTTGTTTTGAATCTGTTGCCGAAAAAGGGAAAAGGATGCTTGAAATTTTGAAAAATGGCTTGAATTTTTGATTTGGTTCATTTGTTTTGCATTTCTTGCCAAAAAATGGAAAAGGATGGTTGAAATTTTGAAAAATGGCG
Source organism: Tachinus sp. AB-2021 (assembly GCA_030264575.1). NCBI lineage: Eukaryota > Metazoa > Arthropoda > Insecta > Coleoptera > Staphylinidae > Tachinus > Tachinus sp. AB-2021. Next base: position 3,207 of record JARJEC010058150.1, on the reverse strand, counting down.
TGAATTTTTTATTTGGTTCGTTTGTTTTCCATCTGTTGCCAAAAAAGGAAAAAGGATTGTTGAAATTTTGAAAAATGGCTTGAATTTTTTATTTAATTTATTTTTGATTGCATCTATTGCAAAAAAAATTTAAAATTCGAGCATCAATGAAGCTCCAAAATCAATTTAGAGACAGGAAGGCTGAATATTAAATTTCTCAATTGTGATCAACGCATCAAACAATAATTTATAAATAACATATTGTACAAAAACTTCAATTCTTTTGCAATTGGTAAACCAAAGTACCTTTTTTGCAAAATCTGAAGCTTTCATAGACAATTTATGGGCAGGAAGATCCGATTGGAAGCCTTACAATGGGTAACAAAACATTTATAACTAAGTTTGCGACAAAAAATGATCAAAGGCTTGAACTATTTTCTAGTTTGTGCACAGAATAAGCAATTTTGAATCCACAAAAATAATTTAGATATGGAAAGACTTAGTTTTAAGCATCAGAATTGTACTCAAAATTCCTTAAAGGAATAGTTAGGCATAATTAATTGAAGTGACCGTTACTATGTGATAATCCATTCTTATGAAATAAAATAATTTACTATGTTTTTATTACGAATTTATTCTCTTGAATACATTACTAGTTTTGGCTCCACGTGAGCCTTCTACGGAATGGTTAGGTCTTGATATTTGAACAAAAGTTGTTTAGTGGTTGTTGTTTAAAAAATACAATTTTTGCCGGTTTTGAACTTATCAAAACAATTTATAGGTAGGAACACTTAGGTTTCAAACTTTGAAATAGGTTGTATAACGTCCAAAAGTAATTTCTACAGAAATGTTAATTTTTTTCAAATTTCTACACAAAATATCAGTTCTTGTTTATTAGAAACACAATCTAGGAGAGATTGGCTAACAAATAACTCAAAACTAGACTTAAAATTATCACAACAATTATTTAACAGTTGAACAGAAAGAGCAATTATGAAGCTTCAAAACCAATTTAAAAGTAAGCCTACTCTTTACAATTACATAACAGATATAGGCACTAAATAAAACTGCAGTTGCCTAACAATTTTTATGTTTTCCACGGACACTGTCTTTGCGTATGTGATATTTAAAAAAATCAATTTCTTTTCTCGTTGGTATAAAAAATACAAAAAAAGGTGTTTTGACGCTCGAAACACAATTCAAATGCAAAAAGATTAATTCCAAACCCCAGAGTAGTTAGTGAAACATGTAAATATTATTTTTAAAGAGTAGTCTGCACAATAACTGCAATTGTTTTATAGCTGGTGGAAAAGAATGCCAGTTATAAAGCTCAACTTGAAAGTTGATTGTAAAGCCGGAAAAGGTTAACAAAACAAAAAACAATTTGTAGGCAGTAGTCTGCACAAAAGCTTAAACATTATTCTAGTTAGTAGCTAAATATAGCAGTTTTGAAGTTGCAAAATACAATTTAATGGGAGGAATACTTTATACCAAAGCCCAGAATAGTTAGCAAAACATGATTTGGCCAAAATCTTAACTAACTAACAAGTTAGCAATACATCAGAAACTAATTTAGCTATTGCAGTTAGTATAAGAATTTGGCGATTTTGCTGTTGGTCATCAAAAATAAGCTCAAACTTCATCAAACTCAGAATGGTTATAAAAAGTAGTTTTTAATCAAATTCTTCAATTGTAGTTTATGCTCGGAACCAGCCTTTGAATGCAGTTTTGAGGCATACAAATCAATAAATAATCAGAATTGTAGAAGTCCGAGCTTCGTCTATTGGCAAAGCACCTAAAAAGAATTTGTGCATGACAAAGCATTAAATGATTTCAAATGTGTTGTGATTGGTGTTTAAGAAATTTCAAGCTGTTTAGAAAAATTAATTTTTACATGGTGCAGTAATCAAATTCTTCAATTGTATAGTAATTTATGCTCAGAGTCAGCATTATTTGCACGCAGTTTTGAGACATCCAAGTCAATTAATAATCAGAATTGTAGAAGTATAAACTTGGGAATTATTGGCAAAACACCTAAAAAGAATTTGTACATCACAAGGCGGCATTAAATGATTTCAAGTGTTTTGTGATTGGTGTTCAATAAATTTCAAGCTGTTTTGAAGTACCAAAAGCAATTTGGAGCTGGACAATATTTTGAAATTTTTATCAGTCTGAAAAACTGAAAAAATTAAATCCAGATAAACAAATATGAAAGATCTTAACTGTTGTAACAAGTGTTCAAAATTGCGTTTGTTTTATTTTGAAACAAAAAATGATAATTTAGAGGCAGGAAGACTTTATTTTTAAGCTTCTTCAGACCTGCGCAAATTATCTTTTGACACAGCGAACCAATAATATGTTACTATGTTAATAAATACCTGGTATTTCTATATAGGCAACAAGAGGAGAGGAGGTCATCGCCCAAAAACGTCGGAACCTACATACTATCAAATGTCATTTCACTTTGCCGCACTTTATTAAACATTACGAACGAACATAAGTAGCAAATAATTTGCGCCGGTCTGTGGGAGTTTTTATATTTTTCTACGACCACCATAAGCAATTTCTAAAATTTCATCAATTGCGTAAACGGACTTTTACACACACGGTGCGTAATACGTGCGATTTCTAGTGTGGTTTCTAGACAACGAGTAGTTATAACAATATAAATAAATACAGTTATAATTAATCAATGTCAAAAATTACAAATCTGACAATGAGAACATGTCAGATTTGTAATTTTCCAACGTAATTCCGATTAACTAAAAATTAATCTAAAAAAATTCATTAATTTTATTTTGAATGCTGATAGCCTACTATGTAATTGCATTTTAATAAATAACACAACTTTCTATATATCTTATCACGAAAAATATTTATTAAACCGGACTAGTTTCGACAAATTACCTGGGCATCATCATACAGTGATAGAAACATATAATTGTATATATATATATAAAGGTGTTTTATTTATTAATTTTATTTTGTAGAAACGTGAAATAAGTATAGTACATAACTCTGTAATTACTGCACTTCCCGCTACGCGGTTCGTGACCAATTTTTCCAGTCGTGCGTAATATGTTACTTACAACTTCTGATATATAATATACTATTAAAACATTTATAAATATATATACAATTATATGTTTCTATCACTGTATGATGATGCCCAGGTAATTTGTCGAAACTAGTCCGGTTTAATAAATATTTTTCGTGATAAGATATATA
>JARJEC010058131.1:0-14672 GCA_030264575.1 Tachinus sp. AB-2021 | reverse complement strand
CACGTTATCTGTTCGTGTTTTATATTAAGTTAGGGGATCCCCGATTGAACAATGCCAACATACATTAATTATAAAATTTAACAACCTCATACTAAATAATAACATCATTATTTACTTACGAGCTGCATGGTGAATAAATAATTATTCCACAACTTGTCACCACAATTTATAAAACCCAATATCACTGTATCACATCATTTAAAACACTTATTATTTATCGACAAGCGCAACAGTTACATGTGGCAAGCTGCCGTCACGAAGGTTGCCATGGAATGTGCGGTTATAAACAATGAATGAATGAATGTTCAACCACAGAACAACACAGTATCGTGTGACTGAATGAACTGAATTACTGAAATCTCGCAAGGTGCCGACAGCCGGTGAGTGGTCATCACGGGAGAAAGAAAGTCTCTAGAACTGCACACGTGCTTGCGCCGAAACGTAAAACAACAATTACGTTGGAAGTCGACGTAATATTCAAATTTAAAAATGTAAATCATTAATTGTTTATTAACTTTATAAAATTGTGTTATTAAATATAAAGTTAATACTGCCCGATATATTTATTTAAAATAAATTGTTAAAAAATAAATGTGGACTCTGCGTTTAATTTTTATAATTTGTATTATACAGTGTATTGCCAGATAATTGTAACAAGAGGAAAAAAACTTATTATTTTATAAAAAAAAATTATATAAATATTTATATATCCATGTTTTTAAATAAATCCCAACCTAACCTGATTAAATAAAAACGGACATTCATCACCCAGTCCAATATATTAGTAGTAGTACTAACCCACTTAGCTACAGCGCAATCCAATTATTAGACATTATCCCATCCGCAATGTTCCTGCAAAAACTTTCCAACAGGTGCTAAATGACACTTATCTTTTAATAAACAATAACCTAACCTCATTAAATAAAATCTGATATACATTGCCTCTATTTCTTCTCTAAATTTGCTAAATCTATATTCAAAGCTTTTTTCCATCGAACGGATAGTAAAGTGTGTTTGCTTATCTCATTTTGACTCATTTTTAATGTTAGGTAGTCTTTTATGCCATGTTAAAAACTTTCAGGTGTCAGGCACATTATTTTTATAAATTGAAATAATTTGAAATCAAATTTAAAAACTCAGGGCATAGATAAAAATTGAATGATTTAAAAATAACTTTTAAAAATTTCATGCCGGACACTTGTTTTAGATCCAATTAAAAAGTTTAAGTATCTGCCATTTTTATATTTAAAAATATATACTCAAAGTTATCTTTTTTAATCTGGCGAATATTAATTATATTCATATTTATTTGTCAAACAATATTTTTATAATTATTTGATAATGATATCGAAATCGACCATAAAACCAAGTGAAAATAAAATCGCTTAATTTATAATATGAATTTAAAAATATATTAAATAGGACCGGTAATTAAAATTAAAAAATTAGAACTGAACAAAGCTTTTAGAAAATTTCATGTCGGGCACAATGTTTGGAGGGAGCAGCCCTCTTCACCCCTTAAGAGCACCCGTGGGTGATCAATTACTTTTTAAATAACAAAATAAAATGTTATTCTGTCAGTTCGGTCTGTTAATAGCAACTGACAGTTTGTTCTGAGTAAACAATTGTTCACATTTGGCCAGTTTTGTTTGTTTAGAACGAAATGTCCGTGTATAGGTTACTTAATATGGATTTAACATTGAAATACATTACAAGAAATTACAATAAATCCGTGGTAGTTTTTAAAAATAGTTTAAGCAAGCTAAAATAGTAAATACATAATTTTTTATAAATATTTATTCAAATTAATACAACACGGCTATGTAAAAATATATTAAGCATCTAAGTTAATAATACTTGCAGTGTTATCGAAAATTGATTGGTATATTCCAAAGTTTTGACTGCTATTAAGGTAAGTATAATTTGCTACGTTATTATTTCTCAAGACAAAACTTTTCAAACAATCATTTAACTTCTCTTTCATTTGTTCTTCTTTTGATTGCGTATTATTATTTGATTTTGCTGTAACAATAATTTCAGTCGATTTAGTACCATGCAATGTTTTTTCTTGTATTTTTGTACTATCATTTTCTTCAATGCTATATTGATTTGAAATGTTGTTTTTATTCTATTTCTTTGTTTTCGATTTAATTTTTAAATTTTGTTCGTCCTTTAATTTTGGCCAAACTTCAGCATTTAAATTATATTTGACTTTTGAAGCTGCAGCAGAATTATTTGTAGAATTATCTGAATCGATTGGTGTGTTCACTTTTTGTTCAATAATTAAATTGGATGCAGTCTTATTTGTTTTCAATTTTGATTTATTTTTTAAAGTATTAGAAGCTACATCCCGACAAATATTACTTATTTTAGAATTATCTGACGAATCATCTATTGGACTGGCTGAGTTGTTTTTCTTCTTCTTTTTTGATTTAGTTATTTTTAAAATAGCACAAGGATTGTTTATAATGTTTGATTGAACATATTTTTCTGTTTTATCTTCTACAGAATCTTTGCACTCGATTTTAAAGTCTTGATCAAAATTTACATTATCAAAGGCGGTTTTATTTTTATTTTTCTTGGATGTAACAATTTCCCAGTCTTCATTAATTGCTGATTGTGTCAAGAAATCTTCAACTATATATATTTTGTCTTTACATGGTTGATTTATTGAAGTGCTTTTTGAATAGGTTGTTACATATTGGATTTGTTCAGCTTGATTATTGTAAGTATTTGTAGAACCTACATATATGTAAAAAAAATAAATTACTTGAGCAAAGTAGTATCTAAAAATGCTTACCAGTATTTCCAGATTTGTACTTTGAATTATCTGCTACAATTTGGTCCGGGTATGCAAAAATATCTAATGGAGGCGGCATGTTTTTGTTATATATTTCAAAATTTTTCTCTTCGCAATCATCAGAATCTGAAGAATCTTCAGGCATAGTAAAATGAAATTTGAAACATTCTTCTAAATCTAAATCTAAATCATTCTAAAAAATATTATGATACAATAGATTGTTTTAAGTGAATACAAAAAAAAAATAGTATTTCATTACAATAAAAACAAACAAAAATATATTAATATGATTTATGTCTTCCTATTACATTAATATAGGATAATGACTTAGATATCTGATATATTACTGAACTCATAATGGAGAAGGATGGGGCATTATTTTTAATAATACCCAGTAATAACATTATTTTATTGAGTGTGGTTACCGTGGAAACAATTTAAATAATATCTATTTAAATGCCATAAGTCTGTTTTAGTAATTTAATAAAGTATATTATAACAAGTTAAAACACTTTTCTTACAAATTAATTATTTAGTAATATAAAGTGTTTAATTATTACAATAATAACTTTCTCAGAAATTAACTGACAAATCTGACAACGTACTTAGTTTTCTTGAGTATGTGACTTAGCAATAATGCAACCAAATAGACAGATTTTTAATTTTTTATAAAACATGAAATTCTTTTAAAAAATTATATTTTGTTAGATAAAACGTTGAACACATCACAGGTGTTAGTAACTAATAATACCCTCAGCCGATGTACAAGCCTCAAGCCGGAGACCCTCGGGTTGTACACTGTCGGCTTGCTTACTAACACCTTTGATATCTTAATAACAAATTCAACAAAAATAAATTAGTATATCAGTTGCCTCAAAAAAAAACATTATTTTACCTAAATAATACGAATAATAATAATAATAATAATAATAATAATAATAATAATAATAATATAAATGATGAGATGATGATAATAATAATAAAATATCTTATTGATCCATAAAGTATTCATAAAGATATACATAGGAATAGTCAAATTTTGTTTAAAAACACATATACTGTACTATATTAACATAAAACAATCATGCATTTAAAAATTAGTTGATCGAGAAATACGGAGTTACCGTTAATGTTTAAATAATTTTTTCTTAAATAAATTAAGAGAAGAAATTTGTTTAAAGCTGTAGGTAGATTGCTATACAGTTTTGGTCATAGAACAGATTTACTTTTTAGATCTAAGCTAGCTCTTGAAATATAGATATTTCCATTTTGTCTAGTTACATGAGAATGTACATCATTTCTAAGCTAAAATTTAGATTTAGTTTTGGATACACATACGCATAGTTCATAATTATGTTGACATGGAAGAGGTATGGAAGAGGAATATTTACAGTTTTTTAAAAAGTGAACGTGCGGATTCAAAGTATGAAACTTTTAACATACAACGAATGATTATTTTTCGCGCTATAAATATCGCGTTTGCGTGAGTTGATGATCCCCAATACCGATCAAGTTAAGAATATGATTGTTATATATTAAATTATGAAGTCTAGACTATACATCTCGACCTTTGTAGTATAATGAGTTTACATAAGCATTGATCTAACTGTATAATATTTGATAAGATAGTAGTATGTAGATTAAACGCAATAAAATTGATAAAATTATGCATAAAATATGCTTGATTGGAAATTCATAATTACATTCGATCAAAAGTGCACCAAACTAAAATGAAAAAAATTTCCCGGAATAGATTTATTAAAAATATATTTGCATATCAATTTGTAAAGTTTGGTTTGCGTATATTATGCTACGCTTCAGTGCAATTATCGCTGTAATTTGAATTTGTCGAAATTATATTATTTGCTCAAAATAATTTAAAATCTTGTAAAAACTGTAAGTATAAAAGATTATTGTTATGGTAACATAAAAATTATTATTATTTTCTTTTATATTTTTTATTTTTATTTTATTTTTATAAACATTTCCTATAATTGAATTAATTGGAAAAATACAAAAAGTAGTGATTACAAATTACACTAAGGCTCCGGGGAGATTCGAACTCCCGATCTCCTGTTTACTAGACAGGCGCTTTAACCAACTAAGCCACGGCGCCGGTGAACACATTTTACGGCTGTTAAAATATTGAAACGTTTTCTGTACTAATTCAAAATCGTCGAGTTTTATAACTATAAAGCAAGCAAGTATCCGATATGGTCTAGTGGCTAGGATAGCTGGCTTTCACCCAGCAGGCTCGGGTTCGATTCCCGGTATCGGAAAATTATTTTTAATTGATAGTTTATCATCAATCATATATATCTTTAAAACGGAAAAACGGATAGAGAATAGAAGAGATTATGTTGATTTTTAAAATTTTTTTTAAACTTTGAAACCTTCTATTAAATCGTTCCTTATGGCTACTATCTCAGAAAGATCAATCTTTTTAGTTCTCCGCTTCAGCACCACCAGTCGATCCTGTTTGTTGTAAACTACATTACAAAATTTTAATATCAACAGTCTATAAACTATTATTACAAAAACGACTTAATTAAACATCGTTAAGATAATATCTGGAACAGGTATTCCAAAAATAAATATTCTAGAATATATCTGTTGTACAGAAATCATATTATCTTTATTGAAAGGTACTTATTAAAATCAAAAAATATGTTTCTTTAATATAATATTTTACTTTATTATTTCTTGTTTTTTATTTTATTTTGTTTTGTTTTTATTTTATTAATTTTTTGTTTAATTATTTGTGCCATTTGTTTATTTTTCGCTTTGTATTCAATTTGTCATTTTTGTTTGACTTTTGTTTATTTCAAATATTTAAATTTTTTTAATGTTTGTGTATGGTTTGTTCTACGTTGTGTGTTTATTTGTAATTTATTTCTATGTCTGTAATTAAATACAATTTTTATTATAGTTATTTTTAGTTTATTTATTTTGCATTAATTTTGTTTACTTATAATTATTTTTGTTAAAAGTAAAATAAAGTATGATTTTTTTAGGATTAGATTAATTATTTAAATTAGTTTAGTAAAATATTACTTTTTTATTATATAAATAAATATTTTGTTTGCTTGCTAAGTAATTCATTATCCGATATGGTCTAGTGGCTAGGATAGCTGGCTTTCACCCAGCAGGCTCGGGTTCGATTCCCGGTATCGGAAGTTTATTTTGATTAAAGCAAAACTGATGTTTCTTAGTAATCTAATAATAATAATAATAATAAATAAATAAATAAAATGTGGATATACATATATACGTATGACACATAGTTGTTTGTCCTTTCTTATCTTTCTAATTAAGATTTTTTTATTTTTATTTATATATATATATTGATTTTTTTAAATATATAAAAACAAGAAAACTGAACATAAAGTTATATTTACTTTTCTGCAAGTTATTACATATTTCAGTAATTTTTCTGTCAGATAATGCATATTATGATAAGATTTCTGTTGCAACGAACGATTTAAAACTTTTCTATCAAATTTGTAGTGATATTAATTGCTTTTGCATTTTTTTCTTTTGGTAAAATTTTAGTTTCTTCTTTTAATAAATTAGTTTTTAAATATTCAAAAAACAATTTTGTAATATGATATTATGATACATGATTTACTTTGTAATAATTCAAACACATTTTCATGTTTTTAATGATTTGGTTGTTATTTTTAGATAAACATGGCAATGATTCACGCATCAGAATCTACTGTAATATTATACAAAACATGTACTTACATGTTTTGGCATCTGCATTTTTTACAATATACAATATGCTCCTTTTTATGCTTGGTTATAAATAATCTAAATCATATATCACAATATTTAAACTACAACCAGGTCTGTCACCGATGATGGTTATACGTAATGTGGCGTGTAGTTTTTGATAAGTTTTCACTGGTGAATCATAGATAAATATTATCATTAAGATACTGAAATGTATATCAGCACTAACCATCAAAAATACATGACTGGATGACTAAATATTGATACAAGTAAATCTACATTTTAATAATATATTCATTTTTATTATCCGGTTCAATTAATAACAAAAGAAACTGTATTTTATAAATAAAAAAATGTTTACCGACCAAAGCAACATATTTTCAAAAAACTATACTATACTATAATTTTTTATAACAGCTTATGACTATAATAAAATTGATAATACTTAAATTTTACAAAACATACTCAATAAAATAATTAATCAATTAGTTTGTTAGTGAAAGCGATTAATAAACTGCTTAAAACATGAATAAGCAATAGCTAGTGATTGTCTTTAATGGTAGATTATTAATTTTTTGTTGACAAAATTTCATTTCAAATCCTTACAATCTACAATTATCAAAATAGCATTGATTTTACACTTAACGTAAAATAATTTATATCGGTCAACTTAATATAATATAATCAAAAAAACGTCAAAATATTAATAACTGAAAAGGGCCACGTAATAAAGTGAAGTAATGAGGTTCGTTAATGATGCATTATTTTTTAGACAAAATAATTATTTAATTTTGACATTAATAAACGGTCAACAAAGAAAAACTTAATATTGACAAATAATCCGTAATATTTTACAAAAAAGTATCCTTTTCAGAATTATTAATGCACTAACGCATTTCTTTACTATATAAAAAAGTATAGAAAATTATCACTTCTGGTATCTACTTTATGATTAAAATTATAAAGAAGAGGAATTAATTAATACACGGCTCATAGAACTTGTGAAACAAAATTTTATTTACATCTTATCTGTTGTAAACTTTTTGGACACTATTCATTCTCCGTCTTCAGTACTAAGGTATAATTAATATAATGAATTAATGTTACTATTAATTATTGTTTATATAAACAAACATGAGCCGTGTATTAATCCTTCTTTTCTATCTATTGAAGGACGTTGAATATTTTCCGTTTCAAAATATAAACTGAAATCGTGTTTGGGTAGATTAAACAAGAATCAAAATTTGTTGGGATTTTTTTATATAATGCACTGTATTATCCATTAAAAACAATTTAAAACCATTTGCAAAAAATATTTTAATTTACATTTTAAACAAGAAAGCAAACGTAAGAAAAATCAAAACTGATTTTCATTAAAAAAAACGCAACGCACAGAAGTTGTTGATCAGTTTTAATAAAATTTTCACAAAATGCCTATTTTGATAAAACAAACAAATGATTAAAATTTAAATTAAATATATACATTCTTTTTATTTGATTTTATTGTCATTTCTTTGTTGTCATCAATTAATTGTAGTGTAATTCCTGTTAATTTTTTATTGGTTTTACACTAAAGATTTGAGAAAATTTAAAGATGTTAGTTTGGAAATGTGCAAGTTATTGGCATCTAAATGATTTTTAACTTGGCCGTATTAATAGTATGAGAGAGGCCAGACTTTCGTTAGATATACTGCTGGTCGAGTCGAGTCGAGTCAATCGTGATTGCAACGTTGGTAAGATGTTGGTCCAGATGGTCCAATTAGGTTCAACAACGCTGCTCTAGATCTTTACATCTCCTGGTGACTACAGAACATGAGAAACGACGATTAGAATTCTATTGCAATAGATTGGATTCGGGACTGTACATGACATCTGTTTATCGTCGGATACAATTATATGGACTGCATTTGTACTGCCCATTTTTGTGTCTTCCTCTTACTCCACTTTACCGTACCTACAAACTAGAATCGAGCAACAAACGCAAATTTGGCTCAGTAATGTTTTCAACTTTGTTTGAGGACCGTCGAGACGTATGCATAACATTTTTCGCAACATTTTTTTGTTCTGACGTAGTGCTTATGCAAGAAGTGATAATATTGGGTTTACTATGTTATTAACGTTATGGTAGCGGTTCACCCTTAGTCTTTATTGATGGCAACTTAAAAGTAGCCAATTGCATTGAAAACGTGTAAATAAATAAGTTTATTGGTGTTATTATTACAAAAATAAGTCATAAAAATATATAAATAACATAATAAAATTACAGATCATTCAAGTACTTCTTCAAGTCTTTTTCCTTGTATTAGTCATGAACATTACAATGACTAGAACATTCAGTTATATTCTTAGCAACATATAAAATACTATGAAAAAATGTAGAAACATAAAAAAATTGAGAATCTTAAATTTGACAAATAATGGTCCACAATTGTCTCCATACTTTGCACCACAAATTAATCTTACAGCTTGTCTTTGTAAAGCAAACATTCTAGCCGCAGAAGAACAATGACCCCGAATTAATAGTGCCTATTTTATATGCGATTGAATTAGAATCAGAGCATAATAAGAAGTTCTTAAAACATCTTGTGATATACAATCTTTTAGCTTTTGCATGTACATACATGTTTGAACACAACCTATTAGCAACTTGTTTAGTATTGATGCTCATGCAAGATAAGCTACAGATATATGTGATCACCTAAAAAGGGGATGACGGTTACATACAAAGTAGAATCATATGAACATAATGATAACATCATGTTGTCAGTTTTATTTACATTTCATTTTAGTCTATTAGCAGTAAATCAGTTGTTAGCTATCAAATGAGGGGTCATTCAACACTACAATTTCTTCAATAGTTTTTGTTCTGTTTGTCAACGTGGTATCATCAGCAAATAATGCCAAGTCTATCGAATTAGCATCTGATAAATCATTTATATAGATTAAAAATAGAATGGGTCCTAGAATACAACCTTAAGCTTCCCCTTTTTCTAGTAATAATGTATCAAATTTGACATCATTTACTGATGCATATTACGTTCTATTTTTAAAATAACATGCTAGAAAAGCACAACTATTGTCACTAAAATGATCAGTTTTTTCAATAAGATTGAATGTGATACACAGTGAAATGCTTTTGCAAGATCTAAAAAAGTTCCAAGAAAATATTCTCCATTTTCAAAACAATCCGATGATTGTTAATAAACTCTAGTATAGTATCAGTATTAGACCTTTCTTTACAAAAACTAAGCTGACATTTGTTAAATAATATTTTTTTTTAATCTTCAAAGTATTGAATTATTTGAATCTTCAGCTTTTTTTTTAAAGACTGCTGGAGCCTGTTGCAGTTTCGTTTCTATAAGAGTTAGAACATCTTATTTATCAACAAGATAACGCACACCCTCATATGGTAAGTCGTACAACACGATTTTTGCAAAAAGCTAACATTCTCGTTTTGCCTGCTGGGTCTATAGATTTGGATATGATGAGTAGAAGACTGACTCGACAGTTTGGTTTGAAATAAATGTACTGTATAATTTTGTATAAACAACAATCAAGTTACCATGTTTTGTTTCTATATAATTTTCAAAAAATAAACCGTCATGGAAATTGTTGTTGGACAGGATAACAAATTGTATAATCGTTTTGTCACAGAAGTCTTGGTTGGGTTGAATTCACATCGAAAAGGCACGGGCTTCAGGTTTAAATAATAAACATTTTTTCCATATTTAAAGTTGTTCAGTTGTTTTTCTTCTTAGGACAAGCGTCAGTGGAATTAATACATGTAGTATCGGTCACATTTGATGATAAACTTTTCAATTTGCAATTATACATTTTATGAAATGAGACGACTTCTATAATAAAGAAGTTTAATAATAATAATAATAAAGAATTAGAATTTAAAAACTTACTCGTAAATGTAAACAACTTGTATCATTACATGCATTCAAAACAATCAAATAAATATCAATTTTTTCCTTGACCACCGAGGGTATTTTATATAAAACAAAAATGAAACTACTAATTTATAATTGTAATCTTCTGCATTCTATACCAAACTGACTGGTCAATTTTCTTGTGAGCAATAGCAAGATTGTCTAGGGTATCGAGACAAAGTAACTACCCCACTCCCACATTTACTTCAAAATAAACTTAATAATATAAATAAAATATCATTAAAAACAGAAAACTTCTTTTCTATCGTATTTATTGGCAAATTTGTTGTCACATTTGTCAAATCCTTATTCAAAGCTTTTCTTTTGAAGGCTAGTGAACTTAGCCCGCTTGGAATATTTTTACACATCTTCGATATTAGGTAGTCTTTTATTTTTTAAATTTAAGTAATTTGAAGTGGAGTATATAAATTAAAAAGGTTTAAAATGCACAAAGTATACATACAAAATTTAAATAATTAAAGAAAATTTTATACCAAACACTTCATTTTGATCCTAAAAAGTCTGAGTACATAGCAGTTCATTTTTATATATTTAGAAAACTTAAAACTAGGCCAGTATACAAATTTAAAAATTTAGATATGCTATAACTATTGCATATTATCTAAAACATATTATATAAAACAATAAATATTTGATACTTGGCAACGCTGTCTGGACCCTTCATCCCCACTTATTTCAATAGAATCTATTATGATGGAGACCATAAAATGTTGAGAACTCGAGTCTACCACTCCAATTGATAAATTATGTATTTAGATGAAAAAATTAATAAATAACAGCAGATGCAAATAAATATGTTTTATTGATTATAAAAATAAATTAAAGTATATTTCGTATAATAAAGAATGGAATACAAGTTCAATTTTTTATAATAAAATATTTCAATTGAGACGAATCATCTTTCATCATATTTTATATTATTACGAATATCAAGTTAATATTTAATTGTTAAAGCATTTGGATTCTGCAAATGTATTCCTGTAGATAAAATAAGTTTTTTTTTAAATTTTAAGGATTGTTTTTATTATACTTTTTCTTATTTTTCTTTGAACAAACTGTAACAAATTCCTCGTCTTTAGCATTGCAGATCATTTCTATACCAATAGATTCTATTTTTGATGTCTCGTCTTGAATCGGTTTTGCAATTTCTGATTGTTGAATTGCAAGTAGATTTTTATTTTTAGCTTTAAGTTTCACCTTTCCTGGCTTTAATTTTTGTTTTTCATTACTTTTTAATACATCATTGATTAAAAATACTCTAGGTTTATGCAAGTCAAAACCATGATTTATATCCTCATCCATAGTTATTTCATTCTGATTATTTGTAATATTATCGTTATTTAACTTAACATTATTTACATTTTTATTTTTACAAAAGTTGGTGTTATTATTTTCAAGTACTTTATTGCTTATATTTAAATCAAAACCAATTTGTTTGTTAACCATCTGCCATGGATTCTTGTTTGTTAATGTAATAGGTTTTCCTGGCCTTGAGTTAGAATGATTGCTTAAATTATGCTCATCTTCTAATTTATATTGGAAGGCAAAATTTTTCTTTTTTCGATTTGTAACGGTTATGAAACCATCTTGGTCATTATATTTTCTCGTTCCACTATCTTCACATTCTGTTTGTGGATTTGTGCTTAAAATTGAATCGACATATTCAAACGTAAAAGCCTTTACCACGTGGTTTTTATTACTTTTATCTTCTGCAACTTTCTTTTTCTCGGGTGTTGTTTGACAAAATAAATTAGAATTGTTTTCAGATTGAGATTCCTCCTTGTTTTTATTATAAGTGATAAAATTGGCATCATATAGAATTTGGGGTTCATATAGATATTGCCATTGATTAAAAAACTTTTCTGAAACTTGACTTGCCTCATAAAATGGGTCAATATATTGTCTATTTTCTATTTCTGCGTATTCACTGTAATGCAGACTAGGAAAGTTGGAATAACATGTCTCCTCCTGCTTCAAATTTTGTTCCCTTTCGCACATTTTATTTACAAAACTTTGATCAATCTTTTCATAATCCAAAAATTGTGTATTTTGATTGCACGACTGATTTGAAGCATAAGGTTTTTCCAAAAAACTGGTAGACAAATCTTCTTCACAGCGTTTCATAAACTTTTGACTATTTATATAAAAATCTTGAGACAATTTATCAGCAAAGTTGTCCGAGTGATTCGCATCGGTAGGTTGAGAATTGTCCATTTCAAAAAAATTGCAATATTTTTCAAAATCTCTAGGCAATCTATCCATATCCAATTCATCTGCAGTTTCTATATTTAAATAGTTTTTTAAAACGTTATAATCATTTGAATAGGTTTTCTGTTTCTTCTTCTTTGCATTAACGTCAAATTTTTGATATTCATAAACATAATTATCCTGGTTTACTCCGTATTGACTTCCCCATTCTGTATAATTATAAGGCACAAAAGTAGACGCATTTGACAAATCTTTTATTTTTGTATCGAATAAGTGTTTCATATTCAAGCCGGTTAATAAGTCAGGTTCATTTAAATCACGTTTCTTATTTTTTGTATTTGTTACAGTCACAAAACCTAATTCGTCATTAATATCTGGCATACAAAAAATATTATTCAAATATTTACTTGGTTTTGATGTTTGCTCTTTATGGGAAACACTATCTAAATCATCTTCGCCAAAATTTTCGGCATTATCATCTTTGCAAAGATTTAAAACCGATTCAATCAAATTATATGCATTTTGATTATCAAGTTCGTGATCTGCATAAACAGTATTATTATTCAAATTTGTAATACTTTCTACTACATCGGGATTTAAGGTTTCTCCATTCCGTTTCAATTGATCATCTTTTAGTTTAGCTATTATTGATTGAACACTTTGAACATTCCATCCACTTGAAATTGACTGCCCGTTGGTTTCATCTGGATTGAAACAAATACATTATAAATATAATAAATTTATATCAAATGCTTACCTTCATTTTTAAGATTGTATTTTAAATGATCGGGTAATGTTTCAATGCCATAGTTTGGAGACCAAATATCTAATGGCGGAGATACATTTCTCTTAAATTTGCCAATAGACCTTCTATTGGAAACATCAGATTTATCTGATTCATCTGTTCTATGACTGGACAAATAGGGTTCATCTGAGTCAATTGAATCCTAAAAATATCCAAAATATTATTCTAATTAGGTGGATGCTGAGTAGGAGGTTGTTGTCGCGGGATTGGTGGGTTACAAGACGTGGGTCGGAAGTTGTAGGTCAAAGATTACGAGACTTAAATTTTAAAGGGCAGCCAATTCATTCTAATTAAAAAATGAAATGTAGCCGGTATAATTCGTTCCAACCACTTCATTTGCATCTATTTATAATGTTTAAACAGCAGTCGTGAGTCGGGGGATGCGAGTTGTGTGTCATGAATTGCGGGTCGTAGGTCTACGCTTGTCTATTTTAATTAGGTGAGTGGTAAGTGTGGGTAGTAGATCGGGAGTTGCGCGGGAGATACTGCTCGTAGGATGCAAATCGTGGGTAGTGAACTGTAAGGTGAGGGTTGTGTCATACGTCATGTGTCCTTAGTTGCAGGTCCCATTTAACTCGTAATGTAAGTGATTAAGTAATGAATATTTAATAAAAATAGTTGTATAAAAGTTTTACTTCTGGCATGTGGTTCAAGCACAATCTCAATTTATTTTGCAGTTGTTAATTGTTTAGGTTCGGTTTAGATGTTCAACCAACAAGCGTGATAATGGCATTGATTAATAAACGAATTATTTTTTTCTCTGATTGATACAAATATTTGTAGAATCTAAATTTATTCCGTAATAAAATTTCAAATTCACATAGTCTACAACATTATCAAAATAGCATTAACATTACACATGATATAATAATTATTTTATTACATAAATAACTTAATATAAACAAAATAAAATATATAAAACGTATATTTAACGACGTACATTTCGATATACAATATCCTCGTTAGGTATAAATATAATAAAAAATAAAGGTACAGATATATAAAAATAATTGACGATAAATTAATTTGACATATTACAATTTGATTCAAACACAAAAATTAAATTTCTAAATGCTTAATAAAGGGCAATTGTTTAAATCAAGCTTATCAGTTAATAGCATAGTTTGATTTTTATTTATCAACTTCCATTGATTCTTTGAACCTTTGT
>JARJEC010058117.1:0-19899 GCA_030264575.1 Tachinus sp. AB-2021 | reverse complement strand
TGCGTGCGTGCGTGCGTGCGTGCGTGCGTGAGTGCGTGCGTGCGTGCGTGCGTGCGTGCGTGCGTGCGTGCGTGCGTGCGTGCGTGTGTGAATGTGTGTGCGTGCTTTTGTTTTGTATCGTTTTCGCTTCCTTACATTCATAAAGCACCTTCAGCTCCACCAGGAACAAAGGTGCTACAACTCTAATTTTTGGTTTAGGGTTAATTCTTAATTAGAACTTTTAGAATATTCAAAGAGAGGTAATAATTTTTAAATAATTCTATATACATTGAATTGCTATATTGGCAATACAACTACGCCTCCGTACGTCCAACAAGCGGCTTTGCCTCCAATATATATTTTTTGCTATTGCCAGCGTACCGGTTCGCCCTCCCCCAGTGTTGCCATGCTACAAAGGCGGATTACTTCATATGTGGCCCAAGGCATTATTCATCAATCTATTGGCGTTTTAGTTTATTTCGCATATCCGTAAGATGCGCGTTCGGATTAGTTAATTTTTATTATTTATTAGTATAAAAATAATTAATTTCTAGGTTGCTTATTATTGTAACAAATTAATAATAGGCTTATGCGCCTATTGACAATTTGACAAAATAATCGGTTCAATGTCTCAAGTAAATATAAATAAGCGTCATTAGATTGCAATAAAGCATAAACTTCTTGTTAATTTTATTTTGTTTATTATTGAAGTAATAAAAAAAATATATGTAACCAAAAATAATAAAACCACAACAGCATTATTACAAATAATTTCAAAATGTTTAATTAGAATTAAAAAATGGCTGTGCTAATTCCAGTCACTTTTCATGTCGTTTTTAAATTGATAGAGCGTTGAAAAAGACAAATGCATGTTGCCGAAATAAAGATTGCGATTTAAGTTAACATAAATAAATTATTATAAATTATTAGTTCTAAATTGTTTGTCTTTTAATAACACTATCCCTATCTTTTCAACGTAATTTATTAAAAAAAAAAAACAAATTGCAATTATCATTAAAATACAAGACTTTTATTTATTTCACAAAAAGACATAATAACTTTTTACTTAGTAAAAACATTATTATCTAATTTACAATTTTGCTGCACAACGCCTAATTTAATTTTAGTAGCAAGTTCTTGCAAAATTTTATTTTAAGATAGTTATAGTAGTTACTGTTAGTACTTAGTATTCGTAAGTTGTGGTTATTAAGAGAAAGTGTTATGTTGTTTAGTGTTATGAAGTGTTATGTTACTACAAATGTGTATACAAGTAACTATAGTAATAGTGATGTCACCGGATCCACTTTTTGGCCGGAACCGGCTACCGAATCCATCATCAAAAATATAAGCCGAAATCGGACCGAAACCGAATCCAAGACTGGATCCGGCCAGATCCATAAAAGATATAAAATTACTAATGTTGACGAAAGTCGATATTATATACCAGGCGCCAAAAGCATAAAAATTATACAAAATAAAAAACAAACAAATATTTTTTTTTTCATAGTAACTGCATAAAACCAAAAACATTCAAATTTATTTTTATAACATTTTCTTTCTATAAACGTAATAAAAGGGAAATATCAAAAAACATTTAAATTTTCTGTTTTTTTTGTTTTCTTCATAAATTGATTTTATTTAACATTTAACAAAAAATCAATGAAAATAATTTAAATCACTAAATTCAATTTGTAAGTTTTTGTAACGCCGTAAAAATAAAAACCAATTCTGAAAAAAACAAAATACTTTCCTAATTTTATCAAAAAGATACAAAAAGTTTGGAAAGACATTTTGTAATTTTAAATATTTTATAATATTAAATTTAAATAGTTTTTAAAAAATATAAAAACCTTTGTTCTTGTTTGTCGTTAATGAAATCGGAATTAAAAACTTAAGACAACATTTTTTAGAAAAAATAGATTTGTCAGAGTAATTGTTGGGCAAAAATGAATAAATTTCTGGTCCGTATTATTCAGTAATTTTTGTCAAAAAAAGCTTTTAAGAGACGCTTTTTGCCGGTGCATGCACAATTGTCCGATTATGGGTGTTGTACATTTATAGGAGTTATATTGTTGACTTTTGTTTTCTGCTTTTATTGTTTATATTTTTTTAATTATTAATATTACATGTTTGTTCTTACATTTTTATTATACTTTTAATTATTTAGAAAAAAATAACTAGATATTTAAATTGTAACTGCCAAAACTTGGAATTTGAGCAAACAAAAAAATAAAAGACATAAATTGTATTGTTTTAATAATAAATGTTAATTGTTTTATATTTACACACTCGTTTAATTGTCGAACATCAATAATAAAATTATTTTATAATTCATTTTCTTGCCTATAGTCTCCTAAATTTAAAAAAATACATTTATTTGTTCACATTTATTATTAAACTAATTTGAAATTTAATAGTATTTTTGTGAGAAATGGGACAGCATAGCCTTAGGCTATTAAATTTAATAACCTTGAACATAGTCTACATAAAGGGTAAACATATTTGATCTTTTTCTATCAAGAAATATTAAATAAAATCGACGAATTGTCGGGTATTCTTGCTCAAAAAGATTTATTATAACATTTCATAGGATGAGCGATTCTAGAATTCCAGCTACAAAATTTGTACAATACATTATTAATTAATATTTTACTAAACTTTAGTATGGTTACGGTTAGGGATAAAATAGGTGATATGAATAACATGCCCCATTTTTACGCGTTTTTATGCCTAAAAACTTGTACGTTGCCGTCATATCTCGATATTGTTTTGTTTCATATCTGGTCGATTTGTAAAATCTATTTTTAGCCTTATTTATAATCATGGCACATATAAAAAGATTTATTTTAATTTTATAACTAATATTTCGGGTGTATGTTATGAAATTATTCTTCCAATTTTTTTTGCATTCTTTGTAAATTGTATATCTTATCGTATCAATTTGTATACCAATTAGCACAAAAAATAGTTCTCTTACATTTTGATCAAAATAATTGATAATTTTAATAATTAATTTAATATTATATTAATTAGTGTTAACAAATACTATATTTGTAAAACATATGTATTCTCTATAGTAAAGTAATAAACATGATGTTTATACCTGCCTGCATAAAGCGTTTATTATTATTATGCATATTTTTATTATCAGGTAATTATTATAAAAATAAACCAAATTTTTTATTAGCTGTAGATTGTTTTAATATCTTTAAAATAAATTTAAAACAAAAGTTAATCGGAAAAAGGAAATTTGAACAAGAAACCCTTTTATTATAGAACAAGGACACTACCTCTAGACAGGAGATTCATGTCGTTCTTTTGTATCAAATGTTACGTATTATTTACATTTGGTTTTCTTTCATTAAAATTGAAACTCAGTTGGTAAGTATCATATGTTTACCCATTGACAGTCCTTCCGCAGACAATAACAATATCTGGAATCTATGAATAAGTAATGAAGTATATAATAATTAATGAAATAAAATAATTTGTGTAGTGTTTTTATAACGATTTATTCTTTTGAATTCATTGATAGTTTATGCTCCACTTGAGCCTTTTGCAGATGAATAAATCCTGATAAAAATATATTAAATTCTTTTATTTCATTAATTAAAATGGATTATACACCTGCATAAATGTATGTTGAATGTGTGAATGCGTATAGAATAAATGGGTGTTTGAATTTATCAACGTGTTTCTGTTGTGCAAGAGAAATGTCGTATTACGTTTAAAATTATTCTTAAGAAAACTATAGCAAAACACAGGTTTGTTGATATTTAATATTATTAAATACACAGTATCATTATCATTTCTTGTTTTGTTGCATCGCAAAAAATCTGGATTTTTAATCTTTACTGTTTATAGAAAAATTTCAAACCTTAGATGGTTTAATCCAATAATCCAAAAGGGTCCGAAATTACCCTAACAGATTAATGACAAGCAATAAATAGGAAATGGAATAAATTTATATTTGTCCTATATTTCCAATTGAATACAGTTTTAAAATATAAATGATGAAAAAAGAATTGAACAAAAAATAGCCTGAAATAACTGTATGGCGATATTGTATAGCAATGGCCTTGCTTGGGAATAGGCCTTTGTCAATGTTGGTCACAAAAATAGAACGGCATAAACGAATTATTTCCCATATTTCTTTGCAAATAAAAATATTTTATGGTAAATTTAAATAAACATAACATTTTTTTAAATATATTTTTTATTTAATTTAAAATTAAATTTTGTGATTTTTTGTCTTTGTTAATCTAATTATACTCAAAAATAATTTAAAAGCAATGATACAAAAAAATTATATCAAAATAGTTAAGTATATAATTATGTATGTATATTAATTGAAATTTTATACTAAATATATTTGAATAATGCAGTCCTATTTTAAAGAACTCTTTTGTATTTCATAAATATAAAAATCATTGTTTTTTATTTAATTTTTGACTAGCTTAAAGACTCTAAGGAAAGATTACTATTGGTAATGAGTTGAACTAGATTAGAATACAATATACTCTATTGTATTTTTTCAATTCACATTAATAAAATATTCAGTTTATATATTAAATATCCTTAAGTTAAAACTCGGGATTACAAAAAAAATTAATTAAAAATATATGTGTTTTTTATATAAAACTGTTACATTAATAAAGAACATTTAGAATTATAAAGAAGTAAAAAATAATAAAAATATACATAACAATAAGAATATTGCTACCGAACGTCGCCAATTGTTTTATTATGGTCGGAATAACTATTTAAAAGATTTTAAACGCAAAACAAAGAATACATGATCAGATAAATGTACAGAATATAATAAATATGTCCAATAATTAGAGTTATATAAAACTTTAAAATAATAATTAACGTAATTGCTAATCGATTTACAGTTTATTTAACATTGATGTCTAAGATAAGAAATGTTATCTTGTTAATCGTTATACACAAAACTGTTTTGTATTGTAAATTGATATTTAATAAATTTGTTAAAAAGCAACTGAAAGTTAATATTTGTACTTACTCTATTGCATTTTTCTTTTCCTATTAATAAAATATCTTTATTTTATATATTAAATCTCCTAGTTAAAACAACATTTTAATAAAAAATATGAATAAAATATTGAAAACTAGACTTTATCCACACTACTATTAACATGAATAAAGTGAACAATAATAAACATTGCAAAAAACTAATTTAAATAAAAAATACGTGTATGTGAATTTACTATAAATATTAAAAATGTTGGATTAATAAAGATCATTTAAAATTATTTGGAAGTATACCAATAATAAAAATATGCATATAAATAAGAAACCATTATGGCCGTAAGTATAAAAGTCAGGTAGAAATTACCTACTCTTTGTAAGACTCATTGTTCGTTGGTATCGAAGGGTCATTTTCGCAAATCTTTTTCGTGATTTGAGATGCAAAGACTGTACATAGCATGTCTAAATAATAATGGCTAATTAGAATATAATATATATTTATATTTAAATGTAGCAAATAGGGACCAAGCAATTTTTAATTTATTTTTTAATGCAAAGTTTTGACATGTTTTGTATTTATTTAATTATTATATAAATAATATGATTTTTTATTAACGTCTTTTATTGAAAGTAATCTAATGAAACGAAGAAACAAATTGAACGTCGCCGTTTTTAATCAATAATAACTCGTAATCGGCGAATATTCACTTATAATAGCACAACTGCATTCAATATATTTGATTATACTGTGTTGTGTCACAAAACGTATTATTTTCTTCGGACTCGGGATGTTCTGAAATAATACGTTGTGTGTATCAATACAGTATAGTCAAATAATTGAATGCTCGAGTGATATTTAAGAGATTGTACACTGAATAAAAGTGAGTAAGTAATATTATGTTCTGTTAATATTTTATTATTTAGTATTGATAGAGAAAATACAATTGTTGTAATTGTGTATAACACTGGTGACGTCAAACATGCGCTAGAAGTGCTGAAACCTGGCTGTGTATCATTTCTCATTTTCTAGAGTATTTTAGAGTGATGATCACTGTTAATTTTCAAGTATGATTTCAGAGATTCAGTCAAAGAATAGCCACTTATGTTGATTATTTCTTGTGAATTTGCTCCAGACTCTGCCAAATTACTTACTGCGGAAGAACGATTGGAATGGTTTGTCATTTTTACCCTTTTTGTATCCCAACCAATGGCGTTTGCGCATAAACATGTCCACTTATCCATTTGATTGACTCACTGGCAATTTATGTACCAAATGTTATTTTTCTTCCAAAGTTAGTTTGGAGTTAAAAACAGTCGATCCGTTTTTATATTAGTAGATCGTTTACTTAATATTTTTTCTAGTAATCGTACTGAGCACTGTTCCGGACATTGGGTATTCGGTGTTAACCATTTCAATTTTTTTTATTTGTAACGTATCACTCAACGTTACGAATATAACCCAATATTCTCCAAAATTATGCATAATTGTCTATTTTTCTATTGAAAAAATTAACCAGGCGGATGCTTCATTACCTCTCCAGGCTAGTTCCACAGCTGCTAACTAATAGATTTTTTTCTGTAAACCATCAGGCGTATCTTCGTCAAAACTTTGTATAATTTTAACAATTTCTTTGCGTGAGAATGCTGTAGAACTTAATTTGCGTTTTTCTGGTATTGGTTGCAACTGCTTCGTTTTAGCAGCACGTGCTTTTCTGGCATTTGCAAAAACAATATCTGTAATTTTTGCAGAAACATTCCACATGGTCTTGATCGCTCCTTCCTTATGGTCACCATTTTTTCGCTTTATATTAGCCAGTATAATTGCTAATTGCGCGTCATTTGTTTCTCCAGACATCTCATATTTTCTTACAGCACAAAATTTCATGAATACTGGATAATACTTCGGTTTTCATAGAAACGCTGATATATTTGAATTGCTAGCAGGCAGTGAAAAAACATTCAAGTGATTATACACCGTCGTCAAGTGCATATTCGCTAATAATACGACGTAACTATGTAAAATGCTCAAATACCATTGATATATTTTGACATAAGGTGTATAATTTTATAAATTTATATGCGGATTGTTATGTAGAATTTAATTAAATCCCGAGAGCGCTATATTTTATAAGTTAATTTGAGAGAACGTGTTGCATGGCAAACAAGAACTCAATTTTGATAAGTATCAAAAACTATCAAAAATCTCAAAACGTAGCTGAACGATTTTTATTTTCAAATTTGCACTCTTAAATTGAAATGCAAACGTTTTAAAAATCAGTCGAAATTGAAACTCCAAAAATTTACGTCCAGATTATTTCTCTACCAATATTATCATTTTGATATAAACTTTTTTCAGATTTGAAAATAAATTGATTAATTAATCTAACAAATTTATTTGCCAAATTGACATATATTTATCAAATGTTGGACAAAACGCACAAACGTTATAACATTTATATAATGTTGAAAAGAAAAAAAAGAACGTAGATTTTTTTATAATAAATAACAGGGAGTAGCGTCTTCACAGGCTCAAAAGCACAAATTAAAACTTATATTTTGAGTTTTGTTTGTTAATTTTTTTTAACTACACTCTAATGGTAGATCGTTTTTGTATATAATAGATAAACTAAACAAATTTCAAATTTGATAAACTCTATTCTCTACAATTCTCCTTAGAAATTGATTTTTTAAAATTAAATATGTAGTTTTAAATACAAATTAAATATATTTTATTGCAAAATAAAAAGTCAAGTTTGACCGACTTTGAAATAATATTTTGAGTTAATGTTGCTTGAATGTCTTCATTCTCTTTTTATATATTATAAATTTATACGATACAAATTTTAATTTAAAAATATACTCATCAGATATAGTTTTATTAATTTTATAAAATATTTATAATCGATAGTTTTGCAATAAAGTTTAATTAAAAGCAGGAAATATCGAAATCACTAATGCCCGCAATTCAACACTCGATATGTAACTTGAATAAAGTGGGCCATGAAAGATACATTAAAATTACAAATTGTAATGACCAGGAGATCATTGCAAAATTGGGACGGTTGCCTATACTCTCAGTAGCAAAACTGTACGTTCAATATAGCAATATGCAGTGTATAAGTTCTATGAGTATGTATGTAAATGTATATAAAATAAAAATATTTTTATAAGAAATTTATAAAATTCTAACCCTTAGTTAGTCGTGTATGTGTATTTTGTACACCTGCGCTGCTTCATAAGTGTACATATTGTTTTGACTGCACATGCCATGTAACCTATGTCTGGAATCTCAGGGGAACCCAGTATCAATAGCGGTCAATTGTCATACGTAGTTTCATTGTAAGTGGCAACATTGTTTGAAAAAGACATATTTCAACAATAAGAAATCTAATTTAGCTCATAGAGAAGAAGAAGTAGAAGTCCAAACATGAACTATTGCTATAATTTACAATAAATTGCAATCATTTTGTTCTGTAATATTTTAGTATTATGTATACATTTATTTTCTAAGAATCAAAAGTTATTAAATTAAAAAAATATTTTTAAAACTTATTTTTAGTATTATTATTAATAAAAAAGAAATAAGAACAATAAACTAAAAATAAAATGCGGTGTACAAAATGCACCAGGTGTATAATTATGTTAGCAAATTCAATAAGGTTAATAAATTTTATCTATAAAATAGAAAACAATTTTTATAATATAATTAATCATCTTTTCAGGAATGCGTTTTAAAAATAATATTCATATTATTGACATTATAAATGAAATTTATGTCAAATTATATTGCATACTAACTAGACTCTTTTCTGAACAAATGCTCGATTAAAATTGTCAACAAATGTCGGATTTTGGCAAATATTAATCAATCTGATTTGTATACCTTGGTAGAATTATGCATTTGATACTGAGAAACATTAATTAAGTTGAGTTGGTTGATCATATTTTGCATTTATAATGTTTATTATTTGAGGTTATGTTAAGAATTATTTCAACTATTATACGTGTATGCGGTGTTGGTTTTTCTTATTTAAGATTAGTTCAGACTGTCTGTGTTTCACACAACTGAAACTAGTGGTAAATAAAAAATATCAAAACCGCATATACATTAACATAACTCCAAATAATTAATTAATTTGCTAATTAGCTTTATTTATATTGATGTTGTTGCTTAGCGTCAGTGGTCTTGACAAAAGCTATAATTTAATTCTACTCATTGATTTTACATCTTCTCTTTTCAGCATTGAAACTTTACATTCGCGTTAAAATAAAAATGCAAGTTTTTTTAATTAATTTTGAAAAATTTATTTTTGAATTTTAATAACAAAAATGTGTTTGGACACATCGGAAGTAAAACTTTTGTTTAACGACATCTTTTTTATTTAGATTGATTTCTATTAATCACTAACTTTATAAATTGCTTGGATACTATCTGACATTACATTTGTCAATTAACCATTTTTTTACCCATTTATACATCTTAAATAAAATTTGAAATTTTATTAGATAAAAAAAATTTGATATAATACAAACTTTTTAAAACTATTTCTTTAAATTTATCTTTAAAATTTTCATGTTTTAACCCTATTAAAAATTTAACAAAATATTTTTTTTTGTAAATTTTTGCTAATTTTCTTTAAATTTATATACGGCAAAGCCATTCTGAAAAATATTTATTGATAACAGAAGTAATAATTATTCGAAGGTATTTCAGAAAATTACATTCAAAATTATTTTGGATTCAATTTTATTAAAAATAAAATTATTTGGAAAAATAATTAAATTTTTTCAATTTTTATTGAATTCTCTAAATACAATTTATTTTTCAAAAGAATTGTGATTAAAATTTTATTTTGTTAATTTTTTTAAGGCAGCAGTTTGTTACTTGACTTATTTTCTTTAATATAAAAAATAAGTTTAGAACCTAAATTGACACTTATTTTTATTAATTAAATCATGTGTATCTTATAAGACATTTTTATGAACAAATCTAAAAAAAGGAAAACACTTTGTGACGCTACAATTAATTAATTTATATTTAGAAGTGATACGATTACCATATTACTAAATATAATTCAATAAAAAGAAACGACATAAAAAAATTCACGGTTATCAATTACGAATTTACAGACCATTTGATTTTGACTTAGATAATTAGCGCTCTTCCTTTTATTTTGAATCAGATTTTCCTTTCCAGGTTTTTCTAACGGTTCCATTTAGCATAGACACAAATTTGCACCGAAAAACATGTTGACATATTATATTGAATTAGGTTAGGTTAGTTTAGGTTTAGGTTAGGATTTGACAAATCAACAATCAAACCTTATTTAGAACAAACAATTGTTTAAAAATAGAAAGTCTAAGTTTACTGCAAATGAGTAAATTATTTTATTTTAATTTATTTGTGTCCGACGTAACGTTTGTGTCACAATATAGTTGCAAAACATATAATTTTGCAATAAATTAATAGTTATACTGCTAATTAATTACAAAGTTTTTTAAGCTATCATTGTCTTCAGCGCATTTTTTCCTATAAGGATCGTGAATAAACTTTGACCATAAAAAGGTTAATACGACGTGTCAATTTATTTTACGACTTTTTCTTCAATACTAATTTTTCCAAATATAAATAAGATTGATGCGCTCGATGGCGGAGGACTTGTAACCAATATAGAACAATTATTTTTACATGTACAGCAATATATTATAAAGTTTGTTCTATTTTATTTAGTTACGAAACTAGTGCGATCAAAGTTGTATTAGTGTCATAATAAATCGGCAATATCGGCCTTTACTGCAGTAATATTTCAAATCGAAAATATGTAGTTTAATTGCGTACAATAACACTTTTGTGAGTCTGCCATATTGGTTATATTAATGTTTGAATTTATTTGAAATGTATTTAACAAATACGTGTTATATATATTTCAAATAACTCTCTATTTGTTGAGTAATAAAACAAGTTAATAAAAAACAAATTGAAAACTCATTTTTATAATTTAAAAAATGTATGACAGCAAAGCTTTCAAAAGAGCGTTTCCTTGTTATTTTATGAAGTTATTTAATAAAATAAAATAAAATAAAATCCCCGTAAAGTTTGAGTTTTAAGCTCTTGATGAAAACATTTAGATGATATGATCATCTAAAAAGCACCGGATGTGCTATTATAATATAATAGCGCAATACAGTTTGTGTACTATCTATGACGTCATAGGATTCGGCAGTCCTGTATAGTCTAGCGTTCTTGGTACATACCAGCATGATGGTACTCCGTCGCATTGAGGAATAATGGTAACATAGTGGTGAAACCGCTATTCTGGAAATAAATGGATTGGAATTGTGGTCCAGTTGCTTATCCACCGCATTTTTCGGATTTAAATATAATGAATTTTTGCGTTTAGGTAGGGGGCAATAGCACGTGAAACAACTGGTGTATCAAAAGAAAATCACCATACAAAAGCAGTTGTTTTGTAGTATAAATAGCGCTACCAATAAAATCAGGAAACATCCGTATTTTAATTAAAAAATCAAAAACTCTTTACTCCTAAAAAGATACTGAGTAA
The DNA here is from genome assembly GCA_030264575.1 of Tachinus sp. AB-2021. Taxonomy (NCBI): domain Eukaryota; kingdom Metazoa; phylum Arthropoda; class Insecta; order Coleoptera; family Staphylinidae; genus Tachinus; species Tachinus sp. AB-2021. The sequence continues at coordinate 8,365 of JARJEC010058117.1, read as the reverse complement.
AATTACGGCTAAAAGTTTGTTACTAACCGCCAGTTTAACAGGTTTATCGAACAAGACCAAAACATATTGAAAAATTTAATGATGCGCAATTTAGAGGTAGGTTTAGATTATCTATATGTATTGTTCAATTTATTTATAATTAGTTCAATATCAATAAAATTTTTGATCAAATGTAATAGTAATTTAATTTAATAAAACCTAAAGATTCATTTGACATTTAATACCAGCGGCTCTAAAACTGTGTGGCGCGCACCAATGGGGGACACGATAAGGTACAGTGGGGGAGGGAAATAAAAAAACAAAATAAGTTAGTTACGAGGGCGCTACAAAAGATTGAAAACCGCTGTTTTACATAATTGGTTATTTTTTTTACATACATTACTAATTTTTATTTTTAATTAAATGTTCATTTAATTTAAACCATATTGAATGCAAATTATTAATTTTTATTATGTAATTTATATTGTATAATTTTTATTTTTATTCATTTTGATTTGCGTACTTATTTTTGTATACTATAGCCCCGTAAGTGCTCTAGAATGTCGCTAGGTATCAAAGGAATTTTCAATAACGCATTTCATTTCACTTAGAAGCTGTCAAAAACTTAACAAAACCAACTGAAATGACAGTTCAACCAAACATCATACTTGATGCAACGCCCGCGCCGATAACGTTCAGTTAAAATTGTCTGCCAGTTTAATTGACTAGTAGTTTAAACACAAGTCAAAACAGATTATTGGTTGTAATTTGTCGCTGTAAATGCGTATATGCGGTCACCTATCCAAATGCTGACAGTGCCTAACATTGCTTGCCTTACAATTGCCATTGGTCGTACTGTATATGCCATCCAAGCGGATTACATTTTAATATATTATTTATTAATACAAATTAAGTTGAATAAAACGGAATTGTTTAATAACTAAAAAGCAGGCAATGATAAATAGTGAGATTAAAAGATTAAAACATGAGTATAAATTACTTCATCAGTATAAATTACTTCTCACCAAAGAGCTATTGATAAGCGTAAACAAAATAAAACATAAATTGTATCTGTTTTCTTGACAAAGTAAAGCCTACTTTTTAAAATGTTGGAGGTATTATTTGTTTTGACTTGATTTAGAACGATTTATATTTTGTCAATATAATAATTAGTTGTCTCAATTAATAACGCAATCAAAGTTTAACGTTTATCCAGGGAAGGCAACACGCAATTCTATAATTTTGGGTTGTGTACACAAAAGCAAATTATTGATTTTTATGTTTAGTTATACAGGGTTATAATATATATTGTCTTTCTATACATTTAATATTTAAAAATAAACTGATTTAGTTAATTATTTTATATATTACTTGCTTGTAGACACCATTTATTAAAATTCTATGCAAATCGCATAAATTTGGTTTTACATGTTACTAAGTGTTATTTCGTTGCGACAGTGTTAAAGTGATTTAACACTGCTGCAAAAATTTTACCTGATTGCGACTGACAAACAATATAATTAATTATTGTAACAACAGTAATAATTAAAAGAAATTACAAAATGTAAGAATTTTATTTAAAAGTATTGTGTTGTGTCTGGTGAAGACTGGGGTTCAGTAAAAACTGCAGTCACAGTACAAATAAATAAATTTTGATTTTCATAAATCTGCCAATACGGTAAACCTAATCAAAATGTACATGAAGTTAAGGCTGTCACGTGACTTATTAGAATTTAAATTCAAATTTGAGGTGGCGGGTTGGGACGTAAAAGAAAATTTTACTGATTCGTACTTTCCCGGTATCAAGAGCATGATTACTATATATCCACATAGGCGATACTTCTCAGAATTTGTTGCTTCGTTACTACATAAATTGTTTACATTTATATCTTGATAAAACAACAAAAATTTTGCAAAATATAGACCAATTTTAATTTACATTTATTTTTATTCCTCAAATTCATTCAAATAAAATGATTTATTTAAGACATTAAGAGCCGCCAAGTGAATTGAAGCTGTTTAGAGAATTTAGAACGTACAATAAAGTCATGCATTCCAAGGTAGCTTATAGGCTTCATTCGGTAATTTTCGATTAATTAGACGACAAAGTTAGGGACATGACTAATAATATACACACACAAAATATCACAATCTAAAAAATTTAAATCACTTGAGCGTCAGAAAGTGGTCAATACTACTGATAGCAATGCATTTATTTAACCTCTAATAGAGAATAGTTAACTTAACAGATATAAATATCACAACCGCAGAACAGACAATTTTAGAAAAAGGCCCAAAATACTGCCCCAATATTAGACAAGATAACGCATTTGAACTTTAATTGTAAACTTTGAACTAGCACTACATAAGAAGAAAATTTAATAATTGCACAAGCGGACAAATTAAATGGAACAGTAATATTAACCAAAGACAGATATTTAAATAAAATATCAAAATTTAGGGAGGACTTGGTAATATTAATAACCAACCCAACGGACACATTAAAAAAACAAGTTAAAGACTTTGTTACGAACTCCTATATTCATTTCCGATCCAACTTTACAAAATACAAAGTTTTAAATATGAAGTCCTCTGCCCGTAAACTATATGGCATAGTCAAAACCAACAAACCAAACAATCCAAGAAAACCAGTAGTTTCATAAGTAAATAGTTCCATCAGGGATTTTGCCATTAAATTGTATCAGACTTTATACACTTTACTATAAATCACCTAACAGTTTACAATATTCCATTGAACTTACATTAAAACATAAAAATATAAATGTTCCTCGAACTAGTTTCATTTAACGATAAAAACACGTTTTCAATTATACCAAGGATTGAATGCTTTTCAAATACGCACAAAACAAAATTATTTTAAATTTAATTCTATAATATATATATATATATATATATATATTTATTTAATTTATATACATAAACAACAATTTGGTCTTTCTATGGAATCTCTACTTAGTCGTCTATCAGAAATTTTATGACAAAACTAGAATCTTAAATAGTTTCTTCTAATATTGGAAAAACACATCAAATTTTGGTACAGATATGTTCCATCCAACATCCCATACATTAGCTGCATATGATTATATGGTTCACAGAGCCCTATCCATTCCCCTCAGTAAAGAAAACCAAGAAATAGAGTTTTATATGTACATCCCGACAATTAAATATTTTTCTTCAAAACATTCATCCAAAAATAATATTTACAGTAGAATCAAGACAAACAACTAAATTAACTTTCTAGATCTTACTTCAAAACAACAAAATAATAAAATTTCACTTAATATCTTTAGAAAACCATCATTTACAGAAACTACAATTTCCCAAGACACAAACCATGCAACATCCAATAAATTAGCTGCATATAATTTTATGGTTTACATAACCCCCTCAATAAAAAAAACAAGAAATTTACTTTCTAACAATTAGACAAATTGCGACAAATTGCAGCTCAATACCGTGGCTCATAGCAGCTCAATACCGTGGTTCATATCACTCAAATGATTGACAGAATAACAAGTAGAAAGAAAACACGGCAAATCCATTAAGCAAGAAAACTTCAGAGACAGATTAAAAAAATTCAACATTTATAAGCATTACATATTGCGGCCTAATCTCGGAGTAAATAGCAAGTATTCTCAAAAAATAAAAGTTAAAAGTATCAAATTCCAAATTAAGTAATATGCTTCATAATGCTAAAGAAGGAAACAACAAACTTGAAGAATCTGGACTCTATAAGCTAACATGTACGGACTGCGATGTTGTTTACATAGATCAAACTGGTCGGAATTTAAACAAAGAATTAGGTAGCGTGAATAGTCACACAAACTCGAAACATCCAATTCAACTTTTTCAAATCACATGTTTCATGAAAATCACACTTTTAAAAATTTAAAATAACTAAATCTTTTAGATTATATAAATATTTTGAGAAGAAAACATTGTTATATTATGCCGGGTGACCTAAGCCAAAGGTAAGGCTGTTTTATTTTGTTATTTGTGAAGCAAGACAAATGTAATTGATACGATTAGATATACATAAACATTGCAATTTATTTTGATACTTGTCAAGTCGGTATCACTTCCAGTTAATGCAGAAATGACGCCATCTTGTAAATTTTAAATTAAACGATATACTTTTTTTATTATCTTGAATTAGTTTGGCAATTTAAAAACAAAATCATATTGATCGTCAACTTTTATCACACTTTTTTGTTTATGGTTCTAGGTGGCTGCAAATTGGTTAAAATGGTTCAAAACTGATAAAAAAATATTTAAAAATAATAATTAGTCGCTTTAATGTTGCTTTAATATCGCCGTCTACAGGATTACAAGCACGGGTGTGAAATTTTTAGTCACCCTAAAAAATCTCTTCAACAACGAGCTGTTGGTCTAAATATGAGTGCATCGCTTATTAGTCAATTATAAGCTGCCAATATCATACCCTGGAAGTTGGAGATGATTTAAAACGATTAGATTGTTGTCTCTGGACAGCTTACTAGATTATAAGTGATCAAAATTTTCATAAAAATGTTATATTCTCAAATGTGAATACTTTTCCTAAAAATGAACACACCACACGACAATTTTGAATCGATGTCAAAATTGTCGTGTGGTATGCAATATCTAACGATAAAGTTTTTCTGACTGTGAACAGTGAATCAAAATAGCTACTTATTATTTTTAATATGTGAAATAATTTTTTATTGGAAAACTAAAATACCACCCATTGAGTTTTTATAAACCATTTCCAGCAAGTTGATTTAAAGCAAAATGGATTGGAAGATATGGAATGAATATATAGCCACCTTGTTCGCCCAACTTGCATAGACTTTTCTGTGGATAAATTAAATAATAAGTTTATAATAAACTGAATGGTGGTAGTCTTTACTATGTAATATTGCATTTTAATAAATAAAACAACTTTTTTTATATCTTATCACAAAGAATATTTCATCATTATATGGTAATAGAAACAAATCTCTGTATGATAATGACCAGGTAATTGGTCGTAACTAGCCCGGTTTAATAAATATTTGTTTCTATTACCGTATGATGATGACCAGGTAACTGGTCAATATCAAGATAAGATATAGAAAAAGTTGATTTATTTATTATAATAAGCATATGCCAAACAATGAAAATGTTATAAAAAATTATTTAACGCAAATCATTCAAAGCATTACACCGAAAATGATACACAATTCATTTAAAAATGTTGATTGAGACAGGAATTATATGCAGTGGTGAAATTTTGGATAATTTTTTTCTCAATTATGTTACAAAATACTCTATATTCAAATATAAACTTTCTATTGATTTTAAATTTTGGGAAAAAATCATTATTTAACTTGCCGTTGCAGTATGCTTCATTTAACAAATCGAAAACATGCCATGCCCAATGTCAATTTAAAACCAAGCAAAAACTTTAAAAAAAGACAAATATTTTTTTTCTTCTTTCCTAACTTAACCAGCAACATATACAACGGAAATTAAATTTTCACATAATATTATATAATAAATAAAAAGGTATAAATAAGAATATTATTTATAAAAATGATAATAACTAAATTCAAATTTTTACTTTTGAATTCTTCACAAATATGTTTATCAAGTATTTGCTCTTTATAAGTAAAAAAGTCGCAGAGCAATTAATAAAAGTATTATTATATATCAAGTCTATTGCTGAAAAATTCAACTATCTGATATAGAGCCTTGTTCAATCAATACATTTTCAATTTGTTTTTAAATAGTTTACAAGGTAAATGTTCTATACTATTAAGTAAATGATTATACACCTTAATACTAATACAACAGCTGACAACACTATATTTTAAAACCCTAAAACATGTCAATTTTAATTTAAAAGGGATCATCTTTTGACACATTTGTGACAGTTATCCCATTTCCTTTAATAAGAACTTTTTAAAAAATTTAACGGGATGACACACCTTATAACACTTCTATCTGAATAAGTCAGTAATTCAACTATACAATTTTTTTTGTTTAATGTGTAGTCCAAAATTATTTAACATTTAAACACATTAAAATAATCAAAATATTTAAATTTTACTTTAAAGGTGTCATCATTGACGTAGTGTTGTTCACGTGTGTCAATTTTAGATTACATTAAAAAAATAATAATAATAAAATATAAATAAAAATATTGTACAGCTAATTTACTGACGTAAAAACCTTTCAAATAAGGTGTCACAAAGTGGGTCATTTCATTTAAAAATTTTAAAAGGTGCTTAATGAAAGAATATAAAAATTGACGTATTTTAGAAGTTTTTTATTTTTTAATTTTTGTTGCAAGTTTTCAGGAATAATATATGGGAACTATTTGAGCAAATTTATTTTATACTGAATTTTCTATAAATTTATATTCACAAATTAATTCAGTTAAAATAGTTAAAACACAATTTACTAGGTTTTCTTAAAATTAATAAATAAAACAAAACAAAAATGTACTCAAAGTGAGTGGTTGTGTGCCCTTCTTGTAAACGATAAATGAAGCTAGACTAACTTTCTAGAACAATCAATAAAATTTACAGGCAACCAGTATAGTTTAATTAATTTTTTCCTAAAAAATCTTTTTTTTTCAATTTTTCTTTGGTGCCTTACATTGGAAAGATAAATTAATATTTTATCTTTATTTTTAATATTTTTTTTATATTTAAATTAATATTTATTTTACAATTATTAAAAATAATATTACATGATTTGACAAAAAAATTGATTATTATATTATTATTAAATAAAAACTTAAAAAAATTGTTTGTTTGAAGTTGTCATATTTTTCTTTAATAATTTTGTGTTATTAGTAAGTAGTATTATAAAATACTAACCAACAAAAATATATTCATCTAATTAGATACATTATATTTTGCTTATTTTATCCAAAAAAATGATCAAAATATTATTATAAAACACAAGTTTGCATATCAATATTAGAAAACTGCAATAATATAATATCTTATTGAATTTCAGACGGCAATAAAAGTATGGTATCTATTCATATTTTATTCAAACGGTACATATCAAAGCTAAAATCCCTGAATAAAATAAATTTCAATTTAATGTTATGCAATTAAATAATAATATAACATAATATCCAATTAATGCAAAGCAAAATTTAATAAAATTATTGCGTTTTGACTTCAAAGTTGCCTTAAAAATATCAATCTACCAAAAAAATCGATAAATAGTAAAGTTAATTAAAATGGTAGAGCAACATAAAATAAAAGGAATTTAGGAATAAAAAAATGAAATATACGGTTACGTATTTGTAAAAAAAAATTAATGAAAATATTATATAACGCACTTATTGCACGTTATGTTTTAATTAAAAAGTAGCAAATTGGATAAAAATTGATACATTTTACTTCAAGATTAACTCCAGTAGATCCAATTAAATTGCATGCAAAAAGTTTCAATGTAAAACTCTTCAATAAAATCTTAGAAAAGGTACAGGATGGAAACAGAATGCAGTGGAAAATAAATTAGGTGTTGGCAAGGATGCCTCTTAAATTAATTAACCCCATTGAAATAAAAAGCGCTGAAATATAACACCTCATTTAAAACACGGCAGTATTAAAATTCTTTAGTATGAATTTCTCAATTATTATCAACAATATTTATTTGATCAACGCGGAATTTAACCGCAATTACTAATACATTTTCAAAAAGGACTTTTCCGATCCGAATGGCACAATTCCACACAAAATTGAAATCATTTCCCTTTCCTTTGTAGTTCAGCTGATTCAGGCCCAGTTTCTCACATTCAGGGGGTAAAGCCGGGACCTTCTGATTACTTATGCGCACAAATTTCAGTTTCAATTTTGCATTGCGGCCATGCAGTATATTTTTTTTATATAAATAAATAAACAAATTGATTTAAAAATTGATCAATGAAATCTAAATGTTGTGCAATTGCAATTTATAAATATAATTAAAAATAAATTCTCACCTATTTTAATTAATAATGCATCCTTATGTTTTTTCTGCAGAGTTATTTCGCGATGGTACTACACAGAGTGTTTAAACACATTCACTAAGTAAAAGTCTGTATTTAAAATGGGTACCGGGTGGTAGAATCGCGGTGCTCTGTCACCCCCGAGCTAGTGTAGTCAGGGGGGTGCGACAGGGTTAAGTGAGAGGCAGGAGATGCTGTCGTCGACACACCTCAGGATGCTGCGAGCAACTGCGACGTCGCCAGCCGCCATTGATTACACAGCGTCGGCGGGCAGTGGCGTGCTTTTTGCAACTGGGGTGGTGGGGATCCCTTTTGCAATGTGTATGCATATATATATATATATATATATATATATATATATATATATATATATATATATATATATATACATGT